>JAQQSZ010000224.1:0-24323 GCA_028646595.1 Phalanger gymnotis | reverse complement strand
ACACGGGTTGGCTCTGCTTTGGCTTCAGTTGTAGTTTCTTGCCTCTCCCGCAGCCAAGCCTCTGGCATTCTAAGTCCTGCCTCAACAACCAGAGACCAATTGGTTCCCAAGTTGGCCCCTCTTAAGTCATCAATCTACACCCACACAGGTTTCACACCTGATAGGGCTTTGGGCTTAGCACTTAACAGCTGAAAGTACTTTCAAGGTAAACAAAAGCCAAAACTCCCGAAGTGCCTTTCACTCAAAGTAAACAAAATAAACAAAAGCCAAACTCCTCAAGGGCACCCATTAAACTAAGTGCTAAGGAGCCCTATCTTGCCTTAAGGACACAGTTGGACAGACTGGATTAAAACATTTACATTTTAGTCATATTGTAAAAAAAACCTGAAACAAAAATGAAGTGAAAGACAGTATGCTTTAGGTCTATGTTCTGACTCAATCAGTTCTTTCTATGGAAGGGGAGAGCATTTTTCATCCTGAGTCTTTTGGGATTGTAGATCATGGCATCCATGAGAATAGCTGAGTTATTCACTGTTGTTCATCACACAGTATTTCTGTTACTTTGTGGAGTGTTCTTGCGGTTCTGCTCACGTCACTCTGCATCAGTTCATCTAAGTCTTTCTAGGTGTTTCCGAAATCATCCTGCTTGTCATTTCCTATAACACAGTAGTATTCCATTGCAATCATATATCACAACTTATAAAGGCATTCCCCATTTAATGTGTGTCTCCTCAATTTCCAATTCTTTGCTACCAAAAAACACTAGCTGTTATAAATACTCTCATATAAATAGGTCCTTTTCTCTGTTTTTTAAAAAATCTTTTGTGGATACTGATTTAGTAGTGTTATTGTTGGGTAAAAGACTATGCATAGTTTTATAGCCTTTTGAGTAAAGTTCCAAATTGCTCTCCATAATAGTTGGATCAGTTCACAGATCCAAGAAGAGTGCATTATTGTCACAGTTTTCCTCCTTCCTTCCAACATTTATCATTTTCATTTTCTGTTTTATTAGTCAACTTAATAAGTATGTGGTAATAACCTAGAGTTGTTTTAATTTGCATATCCCTATTCAGTAGTGATTTAGAGAATTTTTATATGACTATAAATAACTTTGATTTCTTTGTCTAAAAACTGTCTATTCATATCCTTTGACCATTTATTTATTCAGTTGTGACTTGTATTCTTATAAATTTGACTCCGTGCTCTACATATTTGAGAAGTGAGGCCTTTCTCAGAGATACTTGCTGTAATTTTTTTTCTCAGTCATCAGCTTTCCTTCTGATCTTGGTTGAACTGATTTTTTTTTTTGCAAAAAACCTTTTTAATTTAATACAATCAAAATTATCCATTTTACATCTAGTAATACAGTTTATGGAGGAGTTTATAGAGGAGTTCATTCATATTTACAATTATGATAACTGTGTATTTCCCTCCATCTTATTTCCCCTTATTTCTCTCTCTCTCTCTCCTCACCAGTGTTTTGCTTCTGTCCAATGCCTCCCCAACCTACCCTTTATCAGTCCCCCACCCCCTTTATCCCTGTCCCTTTTTACTTCTCTATAGGATGAAATAGATTTCTATACCCATCTAAACATGTATGTTACTCTCTCTTTGAGCTCCTTTTGATAAGAGTAAGGCTCAAGCCCTCCATTCCCACCTCCCCCATCTTCTCCTTCACTGTAATAGCTCTTGTTTGCCTCTTTTATGTGAGATAATTCACTCCCTTCTACCTTTCCCTTTCTTCTTCTTGGAGTGCAATTCTCTTACTCACTCCTTAATTTTGTTTTCTTGAATAGCATCCCGTCATATTCAATACATATTGTCAATGTATACTCTTTCTAATTGCCCTAATAGTCATAAAGGTCTTAGGAGTTATGGATATACATTTTTCCAAAGTAGGAATATAAATAATTTAACCTTATTGAATCTTTCCTGTTTTCCTTTTCCTACTTACTTTTTGTAGTTTCTCATGGGTCTTATATTTCAAGATCAATTTTTTGTTCAGCTCTGGTTTTTTCATTAGGAATGCTTGATTTTCTTCTATTTATTGAATGTCCATTTTCCCACTGAAGCATTACACTCATATTCCATTTTCCTGGACATGTGATGTTTGGTTATAATCCTAGTTCCTTTCTCTTGCTGAATATCATATTCCACATTCTCTGATTTCTTTTAAATGCAAAAGCTACTCACTTTTCTGTTAGCCTGACTTTGACTCCATGACATATGAATTGCTTCTTTCTGGCTGCTTGTACTCTTTTCTCTTTGACTTGGGAGATGTGGAATTTTGCTGTAATTTCCCTGGGAGTTTTAATTTTGGATCTTTTTATTTAGCAGATGATAGGTAGATTCTTTCAATTCCTATTTTGCCCTCTGGACCTTAAGATATCAAGTCTGTTTTCTTTGATAATTTTTTGTCAAGAAAATACCAAATAGGGTCATGGAGGATCAGACATGACCAAAGCAACTGAACAACAGCAATCACATCCACACAGAATATATTGTAGAGTATTGTGTAAGATGTTGGTCCAATCCAAATTTCCTTCCTGATTTCTTTCCAGTTTTCTCAGCAGTTTTTTAACCAAATAAGGAGTTTTAGCCTAGGTAGGCTTTTTTTCCACTTTATCAAACATGGAGTTACTGAGTTCTAATGATTCTGAACCTCCCTTGCTTAATCTGTTCCATTCATTTCTCTCTCTCTGTCTCTCTCTCTCTTTCTTACAATACCAGATGTTTATTTTACAATACCACGTGGTTCTGGATGACTAGTGCTATATACTATAGTTTGAAGGCTAGAAGTACTCTTTCTCCTATATCCTTACTTCTTTCCCTTATTCCCCTTGATATTATTATAAGTCTTTTGTTTTTCCAAATGAATTTCACATCATCTTCTCTCTTTCTCCTCCAGAGATCCTTCTGCCTCACAGATAAAACACACACCTTGTCCCAGATTCCTTAGAGAGACACATTCCATAATAAGACATTCCTCAACTTTATTCTATCTGATCATATCAAATACTTTTCCCCATATTCCACTGAGCTGTTAATGATGATGGTTTGAAGTGTTGACTCTCATACTCAACAAGCATATGACTTTTAGGTAAATCCCCTTTCTGTGCTTCAGTTTCCTCATCTCATCTGATGAGGGTTAGACTGCATGAATTTTAGAGTCTTTTTTCAGGTCTACATCCTGTGCCTCTTGCTGGTTTTGGAGTTGGTGACATTCCAGAATGTGTCTGTGGATTTCACCCCAGAGGAGTGGGGCCTTTTAGACCATCCTCAGAAGGAGCTGTACAAGGAGGTAGTGCTGGAGAATGCCTGGAACCTGCTCTCCTTGGGTAAGGACATTTCCCTGAACACTCAGGGTCTGCCATCAAAGTGAATATCTTCATCCCTCAGTGTGCTGGCTTTGGAGCATTTATCAGTTACCAGAAAGGAAAAGTGCTGGTCTCCTGTGTGCAAGCAAAAAGGTTTTCTTATAATTCTTATTATATATTATATATATAATATATATTATATATACATTATATATTATAATTCTTATATTCTTATGCTGCCTGGTTTTCTTATAAAAGTCAATACATTATGAGAAGATAACATGAACATTTCCTTGTTTCTCCTGAAGCTGTCTCCTTCCAATTCTAGGTAGCTTTAGTTCAAAGATCAGATAAGTGTTGTAGCATCTCAGATGTAGAATTAATCCCATGGATTATTTAGCCCAACCTCTCCCTGGACATAGATTTTGTCTGCCAAATCTTTGAAAACTTCTCAGCTGGCTTTTCCTTGCAACCCCTTCCTCTTTGGGAAGGGCCAAGTATTTAGCATACCCTTCTTTCCAAGAAAGATCGGTTTGTAGCTCATAACTACTCATTGTGCCTAGTATGACACATTTGTCTTTAATCTTCATTTACTTTGCCTCCACATTCCAGCACAGATGATGGAAAAAGAAGGAAGGGAATGAGGCTTTCTACTAAACTGCTGCTCACCAGTTGTTGTACTAAGTGCTTTGTTTACAATATTATGTTATTAGGTGACATTATTATCCCCATTTGACATTTGAGAAAACTGAAGCAAACAGAAGTTAAGTGACTTTTTCAGAGGCACACATCTAATAAACTGTCTGAGGCTAGATTTAACCCTGGTCCACCTGAATCTAGGCCCAAAGCTCTCTCCACTGCACTACAGGCTGCCTCTAATTTCTAGATAATGGAAACTCTGCAATGAGTCTATCTTCCTATGAAGAAGGTGAACCAAAATCAAACCTTCTGATTCCAAATTGGCTCCATGATCTTCTTCCCCAGTTCTTCCCAAAGCTCCTGAAATGAATGCTATGGAAATCATGCTTAAAGACCGCTGGGAACCATCTTGTTCTCCTTGATTGCATGCCCCTATCAATGGCAGGAGTAACAGACTGGCCATGATTCAGAATTTGACCAACTAAGTTTCATTGAGTTCACCATCAGGAGAATCTCACCAGAAGGGGCAATGCCTCACTGAACGAACAGTAACAAGGTTTTTATAGGTTTGAGGAAGTGAGGAGTTGGGTAGGAGAAAAGAGCCAAAGCTGATTCACCAAGGTCTAATTTTCTAGAGGTCAAGGCTTACCTGGCAATCCTATTTTGGTTACTTGAATTAAAACCATTAATGAGAGAATAAGATAGATATGTGTGAACATGGTGGAGTGATTCTCAGTAGCTTTGTATGTACACTGTTTTCCCTAAGGAGAACTAAATTGTAAGTTTTTCTCCATGGTCATCCCTGATTTCCCATGCTCAGAGGTTCCAGTTCCCAGAGAATATTTGATTTACTTTGAGGAAAGGGAAGCACCATGGATGCTGGAACAAGAAGGCTTGCAGAGCTGCTGTCCAGGTGAGTGAAGTGAAAGCAGGTATATGAGAGCTGTGATTCTTGGTGTTGTGGCAAAACAAGTGCTGGGTTTGGGGCCAGGAATACCTGACTTGGAATTCTTTTTGAGACATGTTTAGCAATGGGTCCATGGGCAAGTCACTAAATCCCACTGAGTCTTGGTTTCCCCTTCTGTTAAATGAGGAAGTTAGACAACATGGCAATTAAGCTCTCTCCCAGTGATAAATCTATGATCCTAAAAAGAATTCATTGTTTGGAATTTGGGGGCATGGAACTAGTCTTGGAGTGCAAAAAGAGGTTAAACTTTCCCATGTGGGCTTGTTATTAGACTTTTTCCCTAGTTAATGAACATTTATTAAGTTCCTACCTTGTGCCAGACCCTCTGCTAAGCAGCAGGGACATAAAGAGGTACCAGGAGCATCTCCTGTTCTGGAATTCACAGAGTGGAGATACTGATGACATGCCAGCAGCAATGTAGAAACCTCTTATGAACAAGACAAATTGGAGCTCATTGAGAGAGCGAAGGCACCCAAGTGAAGGAGGACTGGAAAGGCTTATTGTGGAAGGTGGGCTGTAGCTGGGGCTTCAGGGAATCCAGGGTGAGCATTCTAGATATGGAGATGGCATGGAAAGTCCACAGAATTGGGAAATGGAGTGTCCTGTTCACAGAATAGAAAGGAGGCCCATACTACTGGATTATAGCATGTTTTCTGGGAATATGAAGTGAAAGAAAATTAGAAGAACAGGAGAGGGTTAGGTAAAGAAGAGACAGGAGATTAGTAACTCTAGAAGAGATTTTATATTTGTTCCTTTTCCTAGGGAGACACAGGAGGTTGTTGAGGACATGGTGACATGGTCAGTCGAATTTTAGTAAGATGATACTTGATAAGTGGGTGGAGGAAAGACTGGAGTCGGGGGCGGGGAGCCTTGAGGCAGCTGGAGCAAGTAGCAGTTTCTAGGTAATATTTCAGGTGTAAGTTGTTTGAGTCCTTAACCAAGGAAGTGGCAATGTTGGGAAAATAGGGAGTGTATGGGAGAAATGTTGCCTGGGTGAAATCATAGGACTTTGCAGCAGATTGAATATAGGAATCAGGTGTGCATGTGATAGAGTCAGTGTGGAGTGCATGACACCTCATTTGTGAGCTTGCACTATTGGGAGGCTGCCTTGGAGAGCTTTATAAATGTAGGAAGATGGGAGGGTTGGGGGAAAGAGAATGAGTTTGGTTTGGTTTGGGGAACAATGAGAGGAGTGTCACCAAAACAGAGAGAGAGGGAGAGAGAGAGAGAGAGAGAGAGAGAAAGAGAGACAGAGAGGTGACTGACTGTCAAAAGCTTCAGAGAAGGCAAGAAGGATGAGGATGAAGAAATGGCCAGTGGATTTTTCAACTTTGAGATTTTTGGTATTGTTGGAGAGAGGAATTTCAGTTCGGCAATGGAATTGGGAGGTGAACTTAAAGAAAGCAGAGGAAAAGAGTTGCAGACACTGGTTGTAAATGGGTTTCTCCACCTGTTTAGCCAAGAAATGGAAGAAAGATATGAAAAAATATCTCTTGGGTTGAATGGATGGAATGGAAGTGACTGTTTTGAGGGATTAGGGAAAAATAGTTTCATTCGTGGCAGTAGGGAAGGAGTCATTAGTGTGGGAGAGATTGGAAAGTAGTGAAAAAAGGGGAAGTTGGAGAGGCAGCATTGCTGAGGAAGGTAACATCCTGGAGTGGGATGATTTACACATGGAAAGGAGTTTGCTTTAGCTAGCAGAAGCGAGACCATTTCATCTGATAGTGGTATCAAAAAAAGCACTTGATGTGTGGGAGATGAGGAGGATAAGATAGCTCTTGATAAGTATCCTTTTGTTTCAAAAAAAATAGAGGTATACTTCTCTGATGAGGAGGTGGGTGGGGGGTGGACAATGGAAGCAAGCAATAAAGGGACAGTTGGGAAAGAATGAAAAGCATTGGAAAAGCTGCTGTGATGAATAAGATAGGGAGTCAGTCATGTGGTTTTCAGTCATTTCTGACTCTTTATGATCCCATTTGGGGTTTTCTAGGCAAATATACATGAGTGATTTGCCATTTCCTTTTCAGGCTCATTTTACAGATGAGGAAACCAAGACCAAGAGGTCTAAGTAATGTGGATAGGATCACCATGCTAGTAAGTGTCTGAGGCTGGATTTGAACTTGAGTCTTCCTAACCAGTACTTTATCCACTACACCACCTAGCTACTCCAAGGGAGTCAGTTAGGGAGATGTCAAAGGATACCCTAAATTTGTAGTGGACCCAGGCAGCCTGGTTTTATGATTTTTCTCTCTTTCCATTCAGCACTATCTACAGACTAGCAAAGGCCATAGCCTTACTTAGAATGAATCCAAGGCTATGCTTTACTTAAATCATCAACCTATGTCCTTCCCCTGTTCTCTAAGGCTCAATCTTTGGCCCATTCTTAGAGAATCATTGGCCAGAGTCATTGAGTTTAGCCCATAGTATAAGACACTTCAGGAGCCTAAAAAGAAGTCTCTGCAATCTTCACTATGGGTCTAATTAGGTCCCATTAGGGTTAGAACCTGACAAAGGTCACTCAAATAGGAAATAAAATGCATGAAAGAGACAGGAACAGGACTGAGGCCGGAATCTGCATTTACCAAATAAGACAGAGACCAGAATACAGGGATTGAAGTGGAAGCTTGGGCCTGGCATCAGCTTTTGCCACAGTCAGTCAATAAGCACAAATTAAGCACCTCAAGTTTTCTAGGCATCTCACCAAGCTTTAGGAAGGGAAAAGCTAATCCCTGCTGTCAAGGAACTCCCAATCTGGCATACAAATACAGACATGATTGAGAAGAAGCAACAGATCAGGAACCTTGGTCTTAGCTGATCCAGGGAAAGCAGAGTCTTTTGGAGTGGAAAGACACCTAGTTCAATGGGATACGATGGGACATAAGGGAACTCAAGGAATGAAGTTATTAATGACTTAAGAAAGAGAGTAGAATTAGAGAGGAAAGATTCAAAATCAAAACAGGAATGAGAAAAATTTCAGGCATACCTCAGAGATAATTGCAGGTTCAGTTCCAGAGTTCCACAGTAAAGTGAATATTGCAAACTAGTTATTCACCTGACTTTTTGGTTTTACAATGAATATGAAAGTTATGTTTATAATATGGTATGGTCTATCACATACACAATACTATTTTGTTTTTAAAAAGTACATACTTTAATTTTAAAATATTTTATTGGTAATAAGAGACAACCATCATCTGAGCCTTCAGTGAGTCTTAATCTTCTTGCTGGTGGGGGCTCTGGCCCAATGCTGATGGCTCCTGACCGATCAGGGTGGTGGTTGCTAAAGGTTGCCAGTTGCCATGGCCATTTCTTAAAATAAGGTAATGGTGATGTTTGCCACATTGATTGACTCTTCTTTTCTCTTGAACTTTAAACCCCATTGTAGGGTTATGAATTTGCCTGATTTCAGTATTTTTGTGTCTCAGAGAATAGGAAGACTGAAAGAGAGAGGGAAAAGTCAAATGTGCAATAAAAATATATTTTTTTTTAAATAACAAGTGCAATGGAGAAAGGCCATTGAGTTCCATGGACAGAACATGCCCACTTGCAGGGTTGGAGGTCTAATCTCAGCTGCAAGGATATTGGTCAGGTCACTTAGCCATTCTAAGCTCATGGCCTGACTTGAGAATGTGGTAAGAGTCCTGGGTCTGCCAGTGTCACAGAGTTTCTGAGGATCCGGGGTGCTTATGTGTCAAGATCTCTATGAACCAAGTTATCCTGCAGATGTGAGCTAACATCATTTTCAAATGATTGATTCTATCCATTTACCTTGGAAGACTTTTCTCTTACCCTGGCAAAGTAGAATATAGATCAATTAGTTTACTTTTTTACAGCGGAGGGAAGGGATTATAATTATATATGTGTGTACATGTTTCTCTGTATATATTTTTTATTATTTGTTTCTTGCAGAAAGAGAGATTAGACCTGAAATGAAAGAGACTATTGAAAAGCTAAGGATTTCTGTGAAAGAAACTCACCAAGAATGCTTAATGAATGATGGTTCTTGTGACTTCACTAGGAAACCAATCCGTGTGGCATTTCGCAGAATCCACACAAGAGAGAAGCCTTATGATTGTCATCATTCTGGGAAAGACATGAGTCAACAGTCTTCTCTTCTTTATTGTCAAAAAATTCATGCTGGACAGAAACCACATGAATGTCATGAATGTGGTGAACCTTTTGGTGAACACTCATCCTTCATTATTCATCAAAGTGACAAGAAACCTTATGAATGTAGTCAGTGGGGAAATGCTTGGAGTTGCAGGTCTTGCCTTGCTGTATATCAGAGAATCGACACTGGAGAGAAGCCTTATGAATGTAGTCAATATGGAAAGGCTTTCACACAGAGATCTGCTTTTGCTGCACATCGGAGAATCCACACTGGAGAGAAACTGTATGCATGTAATCAGTGTGGAAAGTCTTTCAGAAAGAACTCCAATCTTGCTGTACATCAGAGAATCCACACTGGAGAGAAACTATATGAACATAATCAACGTGGAAAGGATTTTAGAGAGAATGCCAAACTTACTCAACTTCAGGGAATTCAAACTGGAGAGAAACATTATGAATATAATCTATGTGGAAGGCTTTCAGGAAGAACTCCCAACTTGCTCTACATCACAGAATCCACACTGGAGAAAAACCTTATGAATGTATACAGCGTGGAAAGGCTTTCACACAGAGCTCTCCTCTTGCTGTACATCAGCGAATTCACACTTGAGAGAAATCCTATGATTGAAATCAATGTGGGTAAGCTGTATACTAGGCGGTTCTAATTCATCCAAATTCTCAGCCACAATACCACAACAAACAGCAGGCCATACATATCCTAGTGGCAAGTGGGTGAAAGCACGTTGTTTGCCCTGCCAAGTGAAAGCAAACTGGTCCCATTGATTAGAATCCATCGGGATAGTAAAGAAAGCATTGGCTAAATCAATAAATGCATACAAAGTCCCATCAGATTTCTGGACTTTCTCCACTAAGGTAACAGTATCTGGAACAGCAGGTTACAAGGGGGGAGTCACTCCACTCAACTGTCCACAATCCACCATCATTGTCTACATCCCATCTGACTTTCACACTGGCCAGACAGGATCACTCCATTAAGTGGTTGTTGGGATCAACACTCCTGCCTCAACACATTACCCCATATCGTTGGCAATTTCACCCTGCCCACCTGGCACAAGACATCACTCTTAAGTAACTACTTCAGAAGGCTCAGGTAAAGTGACTGGGTCCATTTTCACCTCACTCACTAGACCTGCATAAATTCCTGTCTTACCCATTGCAAATCAGTATGTCCCCTCAGGCAAATCCAAAATCATACCTCTCAATACATCCATCCCAAAGATATATCCAGGGACAGGTACGATTACCACTGTATATTCTTTCTTAGGTAATTGCCCAATTTTCATCATTAGTTTAACTTGTCTGTCTGGTATTTCAGCCCCTCCCAGTCCTGTGATGGCAATAGGGGTTCCACATTTAAATTTATCAGGGTTTCCAAATATAAGGGAGGCCTCTCCCCCTGTATCTATTAATGCCCTAATTACAGCGGTTGATCTATTTTTCTAGTATATGGTTAAACTGATATGGGATCTGTAATCCCGTCTGTATACTTTAGTCTGAGCAGGGGCTTGGCCAATTTCTTATTCTCCCTGCAAGTGTGATGAACTTTGATACAATGATTCAGCAAGATTTGTAGGAGCAGTTCTTACTTCCCTATTCTGTCTAATACTAAGTCCCTTTTCCAGGTACATCTTATATAGTTCATTAGTTGGAATACCATCTATTCTTCTATAATCTATCCCTGCTCTCAATAAAGCAGTAAACATTTCTCTCCTCATTAATCTACTCTGACTTTGAATCTGCTGGCTATTTTCCTTTCTCTCTTAAGGAAATTTATCTTTCCCCCATTCCCATAAATCACCTAACTGTGCAATCTTATCTAGCACCTCTGAAAGAGAGTGCCCTATTTCCCTAATTAGTAGAGTCCAAATTAGTCACTTATAAGCAAGAGGAGCCATCCTCACTATTATATTTCTATGAGAAACCTTTAAGGGAGTGCTGTGATATGCATCTGTATCTCCCAGCATTATTGGGGTTTTCATTACCTCTTCCTTTAACTTTCTCATACAGTCTCTAAAAGAATACCAGGGTCTATCTCAACTAGGCCACGTAAAGTCAGGGGGATACTATTTATTGTATTCCTTAGCAGCTAAAGCTAACAAATTAGTTCCATTGTTGCCTCGTTGAATATGGTCATCCCTAAAAGCTTTTTGTATAAAGGCATTCTAATTAACAACTATGAATTTCAAAGAATCTGTATGATATATCCATACTCTTCCAGTTCCTTCATCACTGACTCTCACCATCCAAGACACTAAGGATTCTCCCATTTTTTGGGTGAATCGACTTATATGTCTGTTGAGTAAAATCCTCAGTTACTTTCTTAGACACTGTGTGCCCCCCTGCCCTGGTTCTCCTGCTTCCTTCGTAATATTGGATGAGTGTCTGCATTCCTAGAAGCCTCCTCATCTGAATTTGTTTCATTTTCCTCCCCTATGTCTTCCTCCCAGAATTGTATGGGTCCCAATTAAGCCCCATCCATGAGAGGTTCACATGAACCTTCTTCTTGCTAACTTTTCTCTTCTTTTTCCAAGCTAAACTCAAAGCTGTCTTTTCTACCACCACCTGATACTTTTTAGCTTGCTCCTCTAAAGGAAAGTTCTGAAGCATCTCATGCAAATCAGCTAACTCCTTTTCCAACTGGACCTTTTCCTCCAGCAATTTTTCTCTATTTTACATATTATATGATAACTTAACAATACCCATCCTCTTCTATATTCCCCTGCCATTTCTTTCCCCAGTTCTATTGGTATTCCTTGCGAACATCTTTCTAAATCTATGGGTTCTCCCTTCTGTAGCCTTGGTTCCCAGTTTTCACAAAGTCCTTTGCTTTAACCCATTCTCTCACCAGGGAAAAATATGGTATACCTCCATCCCAGGATAGCCATTTCCTTCCCTAGAACCTTCCTGTCTCCAAGTAGTGATTCCATCCTCATTGCCAAATGTAACACCAATGTTATACCCATAGCAGCTTCTGTGAATATGCATGTATATTTCCAGGGTAGATTCACAAAATATAAAAACTCTCTTCCTCAAAGGCAAAACTAAAACATTTATTTGGAACATCATTAGGATACCAGGAGGAAAGATTCAGCAAGGTACTCATAACTAATGCAGGGAGCCCAGACATCTTAAGCCTTTTTCTGTTAGGCTCCCCACAAACGAGTTCCCCTAGGCAAATTCCTCCCTCTGCCCACTCATGCTGCTTCTCTCTCTCTTCTCTGCCTCACTCTCATTCTCTGCTCCTTGGGCCAGCTTCACTCACACTGGGCTCCATGTAACCCAGGCTCCATGCGATCACAGCTGTGAGCTGAGGTAGACCTCAAAGGAGGTCACATAGTCCTATTATTGGATGGGGAAGATCTTCCCATTAAATTAACATTGCACAAGCACAGTAATCTCATCTAGCAACTGACAAACTCCATTTACCTAGGAATGAGGCTCTCCTTGGCTTTCCCAGGGGCCCAGGCTAGGATCTGTCCATAAGCCAGACTCTGCTCACTGCCTCCTTGAATACACACCTCCAGCAGAGGGAGCTAATGGGGTAGGTTCATGAGCAGAGTCAGGTGAGGCACCTCCAAATCCTACAAGCTGTGACCTCCTGTCATCTCTGACACCTCCCCAGGGCTTGGAGCTCTCTCATGGTTATGGGGAATCTAGTCTTGGGCAAGAGAGAAACCTTCCTTTATTTATCCATAGCCAGCTGTACACATTTATATATCAGACACCAAACATGATCCTGTCTTTGCTCTTGAGGTCACACATTTGGGAACATAAAAGAGTGAGACACCTCCCCAAGAGCCAGCCTCAGCCAGTGTGACTCAGTATGGCTCACAGGGTCCCTGAGGAGAAGCTCTTGCTAGACCTGGGGCTCTTTTGCCTATGGAGACCCAACAGACTTATAATGAGACCTGCTCAAGATATAAAAGCTTCCTCCTTCCTTCCTGCCTTCCCAGGGCTCTGAGTGTTCTCTCTGCATGTATCTAAAGGGCAGGATGGTCTCTCCATGGCAGCTCATCTGGTTACTGGTGCTCTGGGCTCAGGGAAAGATACAGTAGATCAGTGAAAGGTTTAGAAGATCACAGGTTTTCAGGGATTAAAGACTTGATGACACCTGGATCTAGTGGGTGAGCAAGCTTAGCCACAACATAGACAGTGGTTGACTATCATGACCAGGCACCAGATTAGAAACATTGTGAGATCTATGGCAAAGATGTTTTTTGTCCCATCTTGACAGTAAATATAACTACTTTTAAATCATTTGAGATTTCCTAGGTCTCCACAAAATTGTGTCATTTATATTATTTAAATTGGACTGCCACACATCTCTTTCTTCCTCTAATTTTGTTGGTTTCCTAGATTCCCAAGGTGCCATTGTGCTGACCTAGTCTCCAGGCTCCTTGTCCAGTTCTCCAGGAGAGAGAGTCACCATCAGCTGCAAGGCCAATGAGAGTATCACATTTAGTAATGGTGATGAACTCTTATACTGGCACCAGCAGAAACTTGGCCAAGCTTCCAGACTCCTGATCTACTATGCTATCAGCCTGACATCTGGAGTGCCTGCTCAGTTTAGGGGCAGTAGGTCTGGGACAGATTTCAGTCTCACCACCAATAGCCTGGAGCCGGAGGATGCTGAAGATTCTTACTGTCTGCAAATTAAGAGATTCCCTTTCATACAGTATTTCAGTCTTGAGCAAAAACCTACCCAGGTTGTTCAGGGGATTTATCTCAGAGCAACAGCTGCTTCCCCACTGGTTCCCAGGGCAGAGAAACCCCTGCTTTCTGGGCAGGCCCATGTCTCTCAGGGCTTCTCCTTTCTGGTGCCACAGGTCCCGTCCTTCTAACAAAGCCTTGTCAATCACAAACCCTGTCTGCACAGCCAAGGCAGAATAGAGGTGGCATAGTGCCCTGGGAAACAAAGGGAAAATTACAAATGGGAAATATTGAAACTTCCAGTCTACTCCATATCTTTGCCTTGGCATAAAGTATTTCTCTCATTGGGAGCCTAAGTTTGTGTGGAGGAAGCTTTTCTCTAGTTCTCTGTAGCCAAGGATAGAAACTTTTTGGTTAGTGATTTCAGTCATGTCTGACTCTTTGTGACCCCACTTAGGCTTTCCTTTGCAAAGGTCCTGAAGTGGTTTGCCATTTTCTGCTCCATCTCATGTCATAGATGAGGAAACTAAGGCTAAATAGTTAAGTGATTTGCCCAGGGTCACATAGTGAGTAAGATTTGAACTCAGGAACATAAGTCTTTTGGATTCCAGGCCCAGTGTTCAATTCACTGTGCTACTAGCCTGCCATGATTTAGACTAAATTCCTTTTTCTCCAGCCCTGGCCACACTGCTCTCACAGGGCTGGACTCCTTATGATTTGGGCCTGGTCAAGACCTAAGGTGCATGCCCTGACTCAACCAGCCACTACAAGGGTAACTCATAATTTCTTGCATGTGGAGGACAATGGCCTTAATGATTGACTCAGGCTGTGGCTGGGTTGGGTGGTTGGGTTAGAATGTACCTCCTAGCAGGAAGAGAGGGAGTTCCTAAGAGAGCAAGTGGCAGGGTCACATCCATTCTCTGGACATCTGTGCTAGGTTTCTATGACTCTATTCTCTTCCCCAAGGGATTTCTTGGTGGTATGAGGGTCTCAGGCCCTATCCATTCTCTTTAGAACATGGGAATGTTTTTGCTAGTTCTTAGGTACTTTATGGTCTGCCTTTGTCCCTGAGAAGTAGAGGGGGTTGGCTCAACTCTTAGATTCAGCTCAATGGGGTCTTGGGTCCCTATTCTCACAATGTTTCCGGACTCTTTCCTTCACCCTCATGCACCTACTCCCAGGAGTGGCCTTGCATAAAGTAGAAACAGTTGCTAACATTGAACTTCTTTTCATGAATTTTCTTATGTGTAAGAATTTTCTTAGATGAAATGAAGGTGCTAGAGTAGGCAAAGTAAAGTCTCCCCAAAGGTAATTTCAATTGATATGGAAAGTGAGACATGGCTAGCCAGGGAAATCCAATTTCCTCTAAGAGGAGGTGCTTGAACACAGCTTAGAAGAATGCTAGGGATTCTCAGAGTCAGGCATGTGTAGAGGGCCTTTCAGGAAAGGGGCACAGCCTGGGCAAAGGCCTGGAGAGAGAAGATGAAACATCATTTTTGACAGAAAGCAAGACAGTTCTTTAGTTTTGATCGTAAAGAAGTAAAGGAGTGTGTCTTGTAATTAATCTGGAAAGGGACACTGAGCTAGATGGTGAAAGCTTTTGATGACAGAGTGGTTTGTATTTTTCCCTAAAGACCCAAAGAAACCACTGGAATTTATTCAGTCAGTCTGTCTATAAACTGCCCTATCCCCATAAGGAGGGCTCTAATAGAAACTTACTGGGCAGGTGGTGGGCCGAGTGAGAATCGGGGGAAACCTATTTCCCTTACAAATTACAGCATCTCTTCATCTCATTTGTATAGTTGAGTCAACTGAAAATCAAGGAGCTCATTGTGGTTTTCCAAGATCACAGACATAGTATTTGACTGAGATGAGAATTCTTTGGATTGAATTTGAGCAGCTTCATGCAGAGCTCACTCTTTTAAAGTAGTATTTTATTTTTCCCCAGTTACATGCCAAGAAAATTTTAGCATTAATTTTACAAGATATTGAGTTCTAAATTATTCTCTTTCCCTCCTTCCTCTGCCCTCTAAAATGGTAGGCAGTTTGATACATTTTTTGCATATTCTGTCATATAAAAATATCTCCATATTAGTCACAGATCAAAAAGAAACAGATCAAAAGGAAAAAAAGAGCCATGAAAAAGAATAAAGTAAGTAAAAAAAAATGTACTTCTATCTGCATTCAGAGTTCATCAGTTCTTTTTCTGGATATGGATAGCATTTTCCTTTGTGAGTCCTTTGTACTTGTTTTAGATTATCGTGTTGCTCAAAAGTACTGAGTCATTCACATTTCATCATCACACAATGTTGCCAATACTGTGTACAATGTTTTCCTGGTTCTGTTGATTTCATTTTGCATCAGTTCATACAAGTCTTTCCAAGTTTTTCTGAAATATTCCTGTTTATCATTTCTTACTGCGCAATAGTATTCTATTACATTGTTCAGTCATCCCCCAATTGAGAGGTATCCCCTCAATTTCCAATATTTTGCCACCACAAAAAAGGACTGCTCTAAATATTTTTGCACTTGTAGGTCCATTTCCCCTTTTTATGATCTCTTGGGATACAGAAGTAATAGTATTGCTGGATCAAATAGTACACACTGTTTTATGCCCATTTGGGCATAGTTCCAAATTGCTTTCCAGAACAATTGGATCAGTTCACAACTCTACCAACAATGCATTAGTGTCCCAATTTTCCCACAACCTCTCCAGAATTTCTCATTTTCCTTTTTTGTCATATTAGCCAATCTGATAGGTGTGAAGTGGTACCTTAGAATTGTTCTAATTTGCATTTCTTTAATAAAAAGTGATTTCAAGCCCTTCTTCATATGACTATATGCTTTGATTTCATCTGAAAATTTCTTTTTCATATCCTTTGACCATTTGTCAACTGGAGAGTGGCTTATATTCTTGTGATTTGACTTATGTCTCTATATATTAGAGCAATGGGGCCTTTATTAGGGACACTTGCTATAAAGATTATTTCACAGCTTTCTGTTTTCCTTCTAATCTTGGTTACACTTGTTCTGTTTGTAAACAGACCGTTTTAACTTAATATAATCAAAATGATCTATTTTGCATTTTGTAATGCTCTCTATCCCCTGTTTGGTCATGAATTCTTCCCCTCTCCATGGATTTGACAGGTAGATTACTCCTTGCTCTTCTAATTTCCTTATAGTGTCACTCTTTATATCTAAATCATGACAAAAGTCTGCCATATCTACCTTTTCTAATATTCTGTGTACCTCCTTAGTTTTTTGTTTATTTTTGGTTGGATTTATTAAGTTCTGAGAGGGGACAGTTGGGGTCCCCCACTAGTATAATTCTTTTTAATCTGTTCCTTCCTGTAACTCACTTAACTTCTTTAAGAATTGGGAGGTTTCAAAATATGTGCTATCTTGGAGTGGGGGGGGGTAGAAATAGGGAGAAAATTTGTAACTCAAAATCTTGTGGAAATCAATGTTGAAAACTAAAATACTAAATAATAAAATATGAAAAAGAAAAAAAAGAATTGGGATGTTATACCACTTGGTGCTCATATGTGTAGTATTGATATTGCTTTGTTGTCTATGTTACCTTTTTAGCAAGATGTAGTTTCCTTCCTTATCCTTTTTAATTAGATCTATTTTTGCTTTTACTTTGTCTGAGGTCACGATTGCTACCCTTGCATTTTTTCACATCAGCTGAAGCATAATAGATTCTGTTCCAACCCTTACCTTTACTCTGTGTGTGTCTCTCTCCTTCAAGTGTATTTCTTGTAAGCACTATATCATAGGATTCCTGTTTTTGATCTTCTCTGCTATCCACTTCATTTTTATGAGAGCATTCATCCCATTCACATTTGTAGTTGTGATTATTACCTGCATATTTCATTCCATCCCTATTCTTCCTCCTGTTTGTCCTTTCTCTCCTTTCACCTTTTCCCTGCTCACCAGTGTTTTGTTTCTGTCTACCACCTTTTTTTTTTTGATCTGCCCTCCCTTCTGTCGGTCCCCCCTACTCTTTATTTAATCTCTTCCTTTCCTACTTCCCTGTCATGTATGATAAATTTCTATATTCAACAGTTTGTGTATAATTCCCTTTTTGAGCCAATAGTCATAGGAGTAAGGTGCAAAGGATGCTAGTTGCCCACCCTCCCATCTTTCTCTCCACTCTAATATGTCTTTTACACCTCTTCATGTGAAACAATTTACCCCTTTGTAGCTCTCCCTTCCTTCTGCACCCATTGTACTTGTCTCTCTCATCCCTTAATTCTTTATGGCATTCCCTGAAATTCACCTTATACTTCTACCCATTTTCTGTGCATATTCCTTCTAGTTGTACTATTAATGATAAAATTTCTAAGAATTACAAGTGTCATCTTCCCATGCTGGGATGTAAACAGTTTAGCTCTATTGAATCCTTTATGTTTTCTTTACCCTTTTTACCTGTTTATGATGCTCTTGCGTCTTGATATTGGAGGTAATTTTTTTTATTTCATTCGCTAAGGAGTTGTTTTCTTCAGGGGACTGTCATATTTCCTTTTCAATTTGCCAATTCTACTTTTTAAGGAGTTGTTTTCTTTTTCCAAGCTGTTGACTTTTTCCATAATTCTCTTGCATCACTCATTTTTTCCCGGTTTTTCTTCTGCCTCTCTTATATGATTTTAAGCTCCTTTTTGAGCTCTTTTATTAATTCTTTCTGACTTGAGACCACTTCCCATTTCTCTTTGGGGTTTTGCCCATAGGTATTTTTACACTGTTATCCTCTTCTGAGTTTGTGTCTTGGTCTTCCTTGACATGATAATAAATTTCTACGGTCAGATTCTTTTTGGTTTTGTTGTTTGCTCATATTCTTTTTGGCCTTTTTCCTTTCTTGTGTATTTGAGCTCTGCCTGCATAGTGGAAGGGGCACTGTCTCAGGCTTCTTGTGCCAGTGGCTATAGGCACTGCCTGTTTACCTATTGCTGTGCTGATGATGCCCTGAGGCCCCGAAGAGAAACTTCTGTATGATGCTGTGCTGAGGAGGTGGGGTGGAGGTGGCTGAGGCTTCTGGACTCTATAGGGGTTTGGTAGCTTACCTAGTACTGAGATGGGGTTCTAGTGGTGGTATGTGGCATGTGTTGAGCTACAGTGGGATGTTTCTGCATTTCCCCAGAGCTACACTGAAGAACGTGCAACTATTTGCCTAGGCTATGCTGAAAAAGGAGCTGGAGTTTGCTGATTCCCCCAGTTATACTAAGACACATGGGGCACGGTGGGGGTGGTGGGATCCTGGTGTTGGTGATTGCCTACTTTACCACATTGGAGTGCAGGATCTCCCATTGTTTTGCTGAGGCGGGGCTTGCTCCTGGCTGGCTGGGATACTTCCTGTTCTGGAATGCACTTTCCTTTTACCCAAGTGAAAAGGAACTTTATTTCTTATCTTCCAAGTTTCATGGGCTAAAAACCTATTTCATCCAGTCTTTTTGCTGGTTCTGCTATTCCAGGATTTGTTCTGAGGAGCTATTTTATGGTCATTTGGGGGTGAATGTTGGAGAGTTACAGTGATTTACTGCTTACTCAACTGTCTTGGCTCCTGGAAGTTGCAATTCCAGAGCTCATTCTTCCAAAAAATTTTCTAATTATCTATCTCCCAGAGATCCCAAGTGGTCATGGATCATGGAACATGGTGGTCTCAAAAGAAGTCAAACTATACTTACCCAAAGCAATGAAGTCAGTGATAGCCACTCTCAATTGTGATCATCTTGTTATCTGAGAGCATAAAATGAAGTTTCATCAAGAAGGACAGAGACAGGAAAGTAATCTTTATTGTAAAACATTGGACAACTCTCCAGACAGGGGATTACTAGATGAACACTGAAAAATAAGTTATCCTTCTGTCTCCAGATACTGGTCCCCTGTTGAGCATATAGCTTGGAGAAGAGGTCATGAATCAGTATCTGTATTAAACTGGGGAGCAGCATCCAACACTGTTGGCCCTGCTTCTTTCCCTTAAACCTTTAAAATCCTTACCATTGATCAGCTTCTAGAAGAGCTATCATTGGGTCAACCATGCAGTAAGAGGATGGAGAAGTGGAAATCCGTCAATGGAACCAGTTTTCCTGATTAACATGCATGGCAAGTTTATGATCTGAGTTTTCAATGTAAGACACAAAATACACCCTTTCTTTTTATTTTACAATTCCCCTAACTTTCTGTCTGTCCCCCAAGAATAGTCATGAGGTTGGCTCCTACTGGATGATTAAAGCCTAATTTCTGCTAAAAATAGCAATTATCTGAGCCTGTAGCCTAGGGGGAAGCTCCTACTCTCCAGAGCTGAGGGGCAGAGCAAAGCCTGGGGAGGCTTTTGTTTGGGGCTGCAACACAGTGGAAGATGGACATCATTATATATCCAAGAGTAGTAATTGACAGCAAACAGCCTCCACAAGACTGAGAGAGAAAATGAAATTTGTCCCAGACCCACTGTCACTGAACTGGGTGATGAGTCCAGAATACACTTTAGAAGCTTAATAGATCAAGAGTTTAGGTGAGTGTCCTGGCTCCTACTGGTATCAGCTTAATGACTTGTTAATGCTGGAACTGGCAGTGCAGCTGATGGTCACTGTCTAATCTTGAGCCACTGACAGGGAGGCTGGAGAATGGGTCACCACATTGTCTACACAGATTCTTGGTGTGGGAAAAATGAGAAAAATCCAATCAAATGAACTTCCATGAAGAATAACATATAGGTACAGAGAATGCAAGAAAATATTTCCTTTTTCCTGACTATGGATATGGTGGCCATACCTGAGATGTCACTCATAGTAGATATAGGGGACACTCATACGCACAAAACCTTTCTGAGACACATTTCTAGGTAAGGAAGTTTTTTTGCTCTGTAATGTAGTATGAGCTGTTGGCAAGTCTAGATCTAGATTTTGGGGTGCTGGGACCAGGGGGGATATTCAACTGATGAAAAACAGTTTGGTCACAGGAGCCTCAACACTGTACCTCTCATGTCAGGCTCTTCCTGAGAAGTACCATTAGAGTTAAGATTCCTATTTCCCAATTCTTCCTTCTTTACTCTTCCTCATTCCTTCCTCCTTATTAGGTAATTTATAAAATATCTTCATGTTGCTGGGCCAAAAGATAACAAGGCAGTCTGCTCCTCAGCTCTGATCTGCTGCTTAATTCTTCCCACGGGGTGGGCATGGGGCCAGAAGCAACAGCAGCTGGAGCTCTGTGAGCAGGATTGGAGGTGCACCATCTCAGCTGCCCCGGGGTGGTGGGCCAACGCTAACTCTTTTCATTGTGTCCTAGAAGATTTTCCACACAAACATGTTCTGTTGTCTTTGGTGTTCCCTTCATGTAGAAGGAGCTAGATTTCGCGTTATCCTGATTGTGTTTCCACAGTCCTCAAATTGTTTCTTTCTGGCTGCTTGCAGTATTTTTTCGTTCAACTGGGACCTGGGGAACTTGGCAACAATATTCCTAGGAGTTAACTATTGGTGATCTTTCTGGAGAGGGTGAATCCTTTCCATTTCCATTTTACCTTTGCCTCTAGAATATCAGAACAAATTTTCTTGATCATTTCTTGAAAGAGGATGTCTGGGCTCTTTTTTGATCATGGCTTTCGGGTAGTGCAATAATTTTAAAATCATCTCTTGTGGCTCTCTTTTCCACGTCAATAGTTTTCCCAACTAGATATTTTACATGATCTCCCCCACTTTGGTAACTTGATTTTTAATATCTTGATTTTTCATAAAGTCACTAGCTTCCAATTGCTGCAATCTAATTTTTAAGGTAGTATCCTGTTCATTTGTTGTTTGGACCTCCTTTACCGTTTGGGTAATCCTGACTTTCAAGGCATTCTTCTGGTCAGAGGCTTTTTGGAGCTCTTTTGCCATTTGGGTTAGTCTATTGTTTCAGGTTTTATTTTCTTCAGTTTCTTTGGGGGGGGTCTCCTTTAGCAAGTCATTGACATTTTTTTTTATTGTTTTCTCGCATCACTCTCACTTCTCTTCCCAACTTTTCTGCCACTTGTGTGAGTTGATTTTCAAGTCCTTTTTGAGCTCTTGCAAGGCCTGAGACCAAATCATACGTTTCTTGGAGGTGTTTGATGTAGGCTCTTTGACTTTGTTGACTTCTTCTGGCAGTATGTTTAGGAAAAGAAGATTCCAAAATCTGAGTCTGAATCTGAGCCCATTTTTGCTGCCTGTGCATGTTCTCAGGCAACCACTTGGCCTTTGAAGTTTTTGACTGGAAATGACTGCATGTCGAGGAGGGAGTACTTTGTCCAAAGTTTTAGAGGCTCCGCTGGTGTTTTCACAGCTACTTGTAGATGGCAACCTGTGCCCCATCAGTGCTCCTTCTCCTCTAAAAACCACCAACCAAGATTTCTGCCAAGAAGGTTTGTACTTTGGCTCTCATCTGCCAATTAATTCTTCCCACGAGGTGGGCGTGGGGCCAGAAGGAATTGCAGCTGGAGCTCTGTGAGTAGGCTCGGAGGTGCACCACCTTGGCTGCCCCTGGAGTGGTGGGACAACTCAAACTCCTTTCGTTGTGTCCTAGAAGATTTTCCACACAAACCTGCTCTGTTGTCTTTGGCGTTTGTTTGTCGAGCAGTCTAGTAACTGCAACTGCTCCATGATTCAGGGTCTTAGGGCCTTTTCCTACGGAATCCCAGTCTAGGTGGTCCTGGCATTGCCCAGGTTGGGCTCTGCTCTGCTGCACTCTGAATTCTCTGACATAGACCATTCTCAGCGACCATGCAGGTGGTCCTGGACTGGAGCCCTGCTTCCCTGGGACATTTTATGTCTTCTGCAACTCTATAATTTGCTCAGAGGCATTATTTATAGTTGTTTGGAGGGACTTGGGGGAGGGCTTACGGAAGTCCTTGCTTTCCAGCCGCCATCTTGGCTCCACCCCTCAACAATGGTTTTCTTTTGAGCATCTGATTTGAAAACTTTGGGTTCCAAATTCTCTTCCCTCATGTCTTGTCACCCAACCTCCCTAAAAAGGAAGCAATTCAACACAGGCCACACATGCATCATTATGTGAAATGCTTCCACAATATTCAGTTAGTGAAAGCCTAACTCTATTTGCCTCCATCCTATCCTGTCCCCCTTTATTCGGTATTCTCCCTTTATCCTGTCAGTTTTCCAAAGGGTGTGCTTTTGATCACCTGCTCCCCCTCTCTTCTCTCCCTTCTATCAAGCCTCCTTTTTTATCCCCTTGCAAGACATCTAATTGAGGGTCTGTGTTATTCCCCCCTCAAGTCCAACCTGCTGAGAGGAAGATTCACTCATTCCCCTTTGCCTGCGGCCTCTTGCTTTGCAACAGAACTACTTTTCTTGCCACGTTTTTCCAAGGTAGTTTATCCCATTCTATCTCTCCCTTGCTACTGTCAGTATATTCCTACCTCATCCATTAATCTAATTTTATTTTCTTAGATCTCCTCCCTTCATATTCAACTCTCCCATTTCCTCTGTCCAGATAGACGTAGACTCCCTTCAACTTGCCAAACACTGAGCAAGTCTCATGAACTACACACATTGTCTTTCCAGGTAGGAAGGCAACCTAGACAGGTGCACTTTAGTAAGTCCCTTACACTTTCTCTTTCTTGTTTACCTTTTCCTCCTTCTCTTGATTCTTGTGTTTGAAAGTCACATTTTCTATTCAGTTCTGTTCTTTTCACCTAGAAAACTTGAAAATCCTCTAATTTTGTTGAAAATCCATAGTTTGCTTTGGAGCCTTATACTCAGTTTGGCTGTGTAGAGTTTTTTTTTTTTTTTTGGTTTTAATCCTAGCCCATTTGACCTGGGGAAAATCCTATTCCAAGACCTTTGATCCCTTCATGTAGAAGCAGCTAGATTGTGTGTTATTCTGATTGTTTTCCCACAGTCCTCAAATTGTTTCTTTCTGGCTGTTTGCTGTATTTTTTCGTTCAACTGGGACGTGGGGAAATCGGCAACAACATTCCTAGGAGTTTCCTTTTGGGGATCTTTCTGGAGAAGGTGAATCCTTTCCATTTCCATTTTACCCTCTGCCTCTAGAATATCAGAACAAATTTTCTCGATCATTTCTTGAAAGAGGATGTCTGCGCACTTTTTTGATCATGGCTTTCGGGTAGTGCAATAATTTTAAAATGATCTCTTGTGGCTCTCTTTTCCACATCAATAGTTTTCCCAACGCGATTTTTCACATGATGACGCCGACTTTTTTGATTCCTTTGGTTTCTTGATTTTTAATATCTTGATTTTTCATAAAGTCACTAGCTTCTAATTGCTGCAGTCTAATTTTTAAGGTGGTATTCAGTTCATTCGTCTTTTGGACCTCCTTTACCATTTGGGTAATCCTGACTTTAAAGACAATCTTCTTCTCTGTGGCTTTTTGGAGCTATTTTGCCATATGGTTGGTCTATTGTTTAAGGTTTTGTTTTCTTGTGTTTTTTTGGGGGGGAGTCTCCTTTAGCATGTCATTGTCTCGTTTTTGATGGTTTTCTCACATCACTCTCACATCTCTTCCCAACTTTTCCTCCACCCGTGTGAGTTGATTTTCAAGTCCTTTGTGAGCTGTTGCGAGGCTTGAGACTAAATCATATGTCTCCTGGAGGCTTTTGATGTAGGCTCTTTGACTTTGTTGACTTCTTTAGG
>JAQQSZ010000223.1:0-20013 GCA_028646595.1 Phalanger gymnotis | reverse complement strand
TATATATATATATATGCATATATACATACATATAATGTATATATGTATATATATGTATATATGTATATATATAATATACATTATATATATATGTATACACATAATATAATGTACATACATTATATACAATATGTAATGTATGTAATGCCCAGAGTCTAAAAATAGAGTGTCCTGAGCAAGGAACAGCAAGGAGTCCAGTCCAATGTTATTGGATAGCAGAATATGTGGGGGGGAGGGGAGGGTAAAGTGTAAGAAGACTGTAAATATAGGAGGGATCCAGGTTAAGAAAGGCTTTGAATGTCAGCACACTTTATATTTGATCCTTGAGGAGAGACATTCACATTTATTTAATAGATTAACGACTATACCTATTAACCAGTTCAGAAAGCAATGTTGCATATAGCAATACACAAAACAGTATTTTATATACAATATGCTATTTGAACCTCCCAACAAACTGCTACAGGTATTATTGTCTCATTTTATATATGGAGAACCTGAGGGCTTAAGAGAAGGTCAGTGACTTGTTCATGGTCACATAACTAGTAAGTATCAGAGGGAGGATTTGAACCCAGATGTTTCTTATTACATATCCAGCACTCCTTCTACTATACCAAGCAGACTCTTGAATGGTAAATGGTTTGAAGGAAGGGGGAAAAGCATCCCATCACTTGACCCTAGCCCTTTTCCAAATTCTGAATTTAGTGAAACAGTCTAAACACAAAATAAATCATATGGTGGTACTGAACTGAATCAGATGAGAATGTAGTAGAATTAAGAAAAACGAGTTATCTTTGTAAGTCTTCAAAAATAATTCCCCCCCCCCATTTTCCTTGTTCCCAATACATACACCACCTGGTTAAATCACTAGTATTATGGACCTTTTCTTTCTCTCATGACAAGACCTCCTTGCCATTGTTTGACTGACTTATATTTCTACCCTCTTATCATAGCTTCATAGTCATGCCAGGACCAAAGTTTCCTTATTTTTTTGGCCAAAGAGCATGTTCTCTGCTAAATAAGAAAGCTTAATCAGGGTAACTAGAAAGGATTGCTATTCTTCCTGGACATCAAATAACTATAAACCATCCCCATCATTTGGAAATTGTATGGAGTGGATAAGAAACATATGTATGAATCCTTCTTGGAAAGCCACAAGTTTAATATTTAAGAGGAAAAAGCTTGACACAAAATGTGTTTTATGTTTGGCAGAGTCCAGAACATCTGAATACGAGTTTGAGCTATTGGGATCACCTGGAACTTTGATGGATGACTCAGAGGATTCACTACAGTTTTTTCATTGGCTCCTGCTACTTTCTGGCATTGAGGGAAGCTTTGGCATTTGGAGAAACTCATCCAACTTTTAGCTTGAGAGCCCCAAGTCAGTGAACATGGGTCCTAAACTGGAGATGTGCCCAGTTCCATCAGTGCAGCAGGTAATATATGTCTCCCTAGATTTACTACTGGATTACAACATCACAGACATGTGGGAGGACTAAAAGTTCATTCTCACCATCGCCTAAAGTTTTGTCTACATGGCTGGGTGCACAGCAAACTTTTGTGACTTCCTTATCTGAAATGTCAACCTCATGTTGATGTCCCAGCTCAGTACAGAAGTGAAGGCCCTCCTGGCTGTTGCAAGCATGTGTTATGACTAGTGCTCAAGCAAGAGGATTAGCCCAACTAGGAAAGACCCAGTTAGTCTGAAGGAGCTGAGGGAAGTTGGAGGTGGCTTTGGGGATAAATGCAATATCATCTCGAGTACCACAAAGCTTAGAGTAAACACAATGCCATCCAGCAGCCTGTCATTTTGGGTACAGTCAGGTAAATTCCAAACTGGGAGTCATATGCAGGAGGAAGGACAGGTCACATATAAATACGGAAGCTAAAGGGAAAATAGAGTCCAAAATCTGGGTATCATCCAGCCAAATAAGGGGGGAAAGGTCAAACATTTCTTAGAGGGGATCAGGTTGACCTGGCAGTAGTTGACTGGGAGACATTCTCAGAGACAAGATAGTCAGGATCAGAGTCCTACTCAAAAATGGGACTGGAAATAAATGACAAGGTTGGGAACCAAGTTAATGCAAGGATCACTTTGATCAAAGTAGATAGGAGTCTTTATTTATGTGTGACCTGGGGAACCTCACTTGACTGCTCTATTTCCTTATCTTTAAGATAAGGATGTAGACTGGATGTTATAACTCTTAACATCTAATAAACCACTAAAGCAGGGCTCAGCCTAGAGGAAGGATTTTTTCCAGAGTTTTGGATGGAATCGAGAGATAACAATTATAACAATAATAATATCTCTAGCATTTAATTAGTGATTTTAAGTTTTACAATACAAATATTAACTTCTTTGATCCTCACAACAACCCTGTTTCCAATGAGATATAAAACATCTCACTAGTGGTCATCAAAACAGAAATTTTGGGGTTTTACTTGGCTCTGACCGCAGGAGGGCATCAATGTCAATTTAAACATTAGTAAAATTGAATTCCTTTCTTCTTATGTTAGTCAGAATTTAAATATATTTCCCCCCTAAATCATACATGCACTAATCACACCTTTCTCTGGTCATAGCTTATTAATCAACCCCTTCTTGACCAGTAAACAAACACTGAGGACTCTGTGAAACCTGGAACTTTCTGTTGGTGGACAGAGAGGGTAAGGGTGTGTGGGACAGCATTCTACTTGCTTAAGGAAGTCAGGTTATTAGGATTCTATGCCCAAAAGAATGATTGATTGGAGTTGCCCCCCACTCCCAATTTGTTATGTCAACTTGTCTGAATACTGAGGGAGACAAACTATCATAACCATGCTGGAACCTTGGCTGATTTTTATTTTTATTTTGGGGGGGTAGTTGAGGGAGGTGCTTACAAGTGGTTCTTCTGGGAATATTGTCTTATTTTGTGTCTCCTCTTTTATCCACCCATAAGTGATAAAGCAGAAGTAATTCTTTAAGCACTTAGTTTAAAGGAAACTATGCTGTCCATTCTTCAGTCTCCTCTGTAACATTGTTAGATGTCTTTTATGATTGCTTAGATTCCAACCCTTTTTTTTTCATTCACAGACAGTTTTTCTGGGACATTTCCCCCCTTGGGGGCACCTTTCTGTCTTTCTTGGACATGGGGTCCTGAGACAGCTTTGCTGTTACAGAGTTGTTATCTCCCTCTTTTGTAGGGGTATTTAAATTTAGCGTCAATTCTAGTTCTTCATCCAAATGGTCCCCAGCTGGCTACAATGGAGGAGTGATTTTCAAACAAATCTCTGAAGATTATGGCGAGAGTCCATCACTACCTCTGGGCACTAGACAGCTGGGCTGGCAGTATCAGAGATTACATCAGAACCTGGCCCCAAGGGCTGTCTCATTTGCATACTCGTTCCCTTGCCATCTTCCATTTTCTTTGGTTTCCTATGTATGTGTGTTCTAGATGGATTATAACTTGAACTAACTCAGCAACCACAAATAGCCAGAATGATAGGAATTATATTTCTCTCGTTCTTTCAATTAGCAAGCAGTTATTTTTTCTTATATTTCCCATCACCACTGAGGGAGTGGGGGGATAAAAATAAAACCCTTAGAACAACATTAATAGGGCAGCCAGGTGGTACCATGGATAGAGTGGCAGTCCTGACATCAGGAAGACTCATCTTCCTGAGTTCAAATCTGGCCTCAGACACTTACTAGCTGTGTTAACCTGGGCAAGTCACTGAACCCTGTTCACCTCAGTTTTCTTAGCTGTAAAATGAACCGGAGAAGGAAATGGCAAACCATTCCAGCATCTCTGCCAAGAATACACCACATGGGGTCACAGAGAGTTGGAAACAACTCAACAATAACAACACGCAGAGTCGAACAAAACAAATCCCCAAACTGGTCATTTCTGAGGATGTGTCTTATTCTCCATATTTACTCTATCTCTAAATATTGGGTGGCATTCTTTATCCTTGATCTCTGCAATCATGGTTGATCATCGTGTTCAGCAGATTTCTTAAGTCTTTCAAAATTATTTGATTTTACAATCAATATTGCTGTTTTATATCATGATAAATTATTCTCGTGGTTCTGTTCACATTACTCTGCATCAATTAATACAAGTCTTCTCATGTACCTCTGAAACTATTCCTTTCTCCACTTCTTATAGGGCAGTAGTATTCCATTCCATTCATATACTAAAATGTATTTGGCCTTTTTCCAATTGATGGGCATTCCCTTAACTTCCAGTATTTTGCTACCTCCAAAGGAGCTGTTATTAATGCGCGCGCACACACACACACACACACACACACACACACACACACATTTACATACATCATCTTTTCTTTTTTCTTTGTTCAAGAGAAGCAGCTCTTAAAGGACCCAGACCAATGACTCACAGCTCACACAGGTGACTGAGCTCTTAGGAGATGAAGCTTCCGTAGCTTCCTCTTTTCAACCATGAAACCAAGATGGTGCCACCTAAGAGCTGAGGACGCTGAAATCTGTTCTAGAATTCTTTACCTTTGCTTTTGCAATGCTTTTTCAATATCTTGATTCTGATCTCACTTGCTTGCACTCTTCCTTTCCAATTACTTTCTTCAGTGATCATTTTCTTCTTCATCATTGTCTTCTTCTACCAACACACCAATATCCCAGCCCTCATGCTTTTGTGGATTCTCTCAAAAAACCCTGTAGGACTTGATACCTCTTTGACTCAGAGATCCATCGCTGCTCTGACGTTGACTCTAGTCTCCTTGTCCAGGGATTCCACCACCCACTCTAGGTTGCCCTTAGCCCCTTGGAGGGATATGTGGAAGGAGAGAGGAATCAGTCCCACTCCTCCATTGTTGCTGCCCAGGTAGAGCAGCTTCTACCCGAAGCTAGCCATTTTGGGAGCAGAGAGGCTCTGGAGCCCTTATTTTTTAAGATAAAAATAAATATGAATAGAAATTCTAATGTTTTGTTCTTGAACCCCAATCTCATATACTTCCTAAAGATTAATGCATCCCCCTTGGGAACGAGGGATTTAGAAAATGGAATTAACCATTTGTTTCACTGAAGTGACCAGCTAATTCCATCAGGATGACCCAAAGAAATGTGCTCCCAGAGAACTTGTGAATAATGTTTTTCTGGAGCAGGTGATGTCTAACCTTTATTTTTCCTGAGAGTTCATTGTGGTGTGATTTTTACAAATGTCCTTCTAGGCTTCAGATTGCTATAAATCCATGTCATGTCTCTCAATGCCTGGTGTCAGAACTGAGGGAAGGTGGGCCATTCTCACCCATGCATCAGTTGGGCTGGTGGGCTTGCCTTTGTCATGTCAATATCCTTGGGCTAATCAGCTGTGTGGGGAGTCTTGCCATTTCCATTTGCACTAGATGCCTAGTGGTGTCCAGATGGATTGAATTGTGCCTTAATTGTTTTGTATCTGTACAATATCTCACAAGGCAGTTCACAAATTGTCTGCAGTTTTCTTTGCCAGTTCTAATTTTTGTTCCCTCTCTAGCTTCTATCCTGTCCCAACAGCTGGTAATCTTTCTCACTATTCCCCTTTTCATGGTATCATTCGATCGAAACAAGATTCCTGGGAAATCTAGTGTGAGAGAGAGGGTTATGGTTTGAATCTAGATTCAAGCCCCATCTCATTTGTCAAGCTTTCCCTGCTTATTACAGCCTAAAAGTCTTCTTTAAGGAAAATCTCAAAGAGTCTAACCCTGCTTAGCTGACTTTGGTCAAGTCACTAAATCTCTCTCAGATTTAACCCACCCTTCCCCCCTACTCCCATTCCTTCTCAGTTTCTTTTTGTGTGTTATCTTCCTGCATTAAATTATAAGCAAAAGCCTTGAGGGCTGGGAGTGTCTTTCATTTTCATATTTGTATCTCCAGTGCTTAGCACACTGCCTGGCACATAGTAGGTTTTTAATAAAAGTTTATTGACTGACTGATTAGTTTCCTCATCCATAAAATAAATTAGACTAGATGACATTGGATGTCCTTTTAAACTCTAGATCAGTCAGTGTGTGTGTGTGTGTGTGTGTGTGTGTGTGCATGTGTATGTGCCTGTCTGTACACGTGCATGTGGGTGTGTGATAGAACTCTTTGGGAGACTGGTGAAGCCTATAGACCCCTTCTTAGAATAATGTGGTTATTTTTAAAATATAAAATAAAAAATAGGATTACAAAAGAAATGAATTATATTTAAGTATGCTTGTCGACATGATTAAAGTGGTTTGTTGGTTGGTAGTTGTTGTCCTTTTTTGAAGAGGACTAAAATGACATCACTACATTGGAGTCAAGGTACAGAGTGTCCTGCTGTGGCTGATCAAACCAACATGAGCTTAGAAGGTTCTACCATAGGTCAGGCACAAATAGGCCACATGAATGTTTGGAGTAGAAATGTCTCTAAATTTGTACATCTCTCATTTCTTTTGAGCTACTTCAATTCTGCTTCACTCATCGAGCATAATGCCTTCATTAATGTGGGCACGCCATGCTGGGCAGTCCTGTGCCAGTGTCTCCCATCCAAAGTTCTTCAGAGAGACATTGAGAGTGTCCTCGTATCACTTCTTCTGACCACCATGTGAGTGCCTGCCTTGCCTGATTTTTCCATAAAATAGTTTTTTAGGCAAACACATGTTTGACATTTGAACAACATGGCCAGCCTACTAGAGTTGTGCTCTTTGCAGTAGAGTTAGACTCTTTGACAGTTCAGCTAGAGAAAGGACCTCAGTGTCTGGTACCTTATCTTTCCCGGTGATCTTCAGAATCTTCCTAAGACAGTTCAAATGGAAGTGATTCAGCTTCTTGGCATGGTGCTGGTAGACTGTCCAGGTTTCACAGGCATACAAGAATGAGGTCAGTACAACAGCTCTGTGGACCTTCAGTCTGGTAGGCAGCCTAATACCTCTTCTCTCCCTCATTTTCCTTCAGAGCCTCCCAAACACTGAGCTAGTTCTGGCAATGTGTGTGTATCAACCTCATTCCTGGAAACTAAACCGGCAAGGTAAGTGAACTTATCCAGAGCATTCAAGATTTCTTCAACAAGTTCACAGACCCCATAACCCACATATTATAAACACTTGCTCTAGCTCTATGATGCTGTAATTTCAACAAACATTTATTAAGCATCTATTAGGTGTTAAGGTATTAAGCATTCTAAAGGTGTTGGATTGGAAGCCTGACAGTCACGTTTTTGACACCTTTGTTGTAAGGAATTCCACATGTGGAAATTCCCTTTACCTATTCAGATCAACAATTCCTCTGTAACTTATAGACTTATTCAGTGACTGGGGCAGAGAGAGTTTTAGGGATTTAGGGATTTTAGGGATGCGACTATGTTATCACATAGTATGTGTTAAAGGCAAGTTTTTCTTCCTTTAAGACTGGCTGCACTGCTTTTCCATCTATTACCAACCATTAATTCTTTAACTAGGACGATTTTAACATATCCATCCATTACCTGCCAGGGATCCAAGGACATAGATAGAGAAAGAGAAGTTTTAATGGCTAGAAGGAGGCGAGGGAAGAGTCAGTGACAGAAGAATTTAGAGGAGGACAGAATGAAGCATGACAGGACAAGACTGGACTGAGTTGAGTAGCAAACCACAGTATAAATGCCAGGTACTGAGACCATAGAAAATGGCACTGGACACCTGAGTTTGGGAAGGAGAAATGAATAGAGAATAACAAACATGGTGATGGAGGCACACCCCAAACAAATATCACCTTCTCCACAAATCTCCCCAACCCTACCTATCACATCACTTTCAGAACTTTTCTGCCAGCCCTGAAATGACCTCACTCTATCCCCAAGGGTTTGCCCAAATGCTATGGGCCTATCTTGAATCTGCAGATGCTGGGAGCCACTCCCCCTCTTGACAAATGATAGGAACTGGAGCTGAACCAAAACAATTTTGTGGTTGGCTTTCTAATTCGGTTCAACCAAATTCTGTTTTGAATTAGGATCCCTTGGTTTTCTTCTCAAGGGAACTGAATGTAAACAACCAGAAAGTTAAATGAAAGTCATAAGTCAAGTGATCAGGCTGATTAAGGGCAGGCAGCTGATTTCCCAGGGGGCAATGAGGTACGAGCAGGGGGAAGAACACAAACAGTCCAGTCCTCCCAGGTCTGATTCCTCAAGGGTACCTTCTAGAGCTAAGGAGTGGAAAGGAGAGAAGACAATGCTTGGTCTTCTTCACCTACAGTCTGCCTCTATAAAACCATGTGGAGAATGGGGCCCCCAGGTGAGCCTATTTCCCAAGAGCCTCTTTGATGGCATGCAAATGAAGAGAGGGTCCAGAACAAAAGCCAAATGAAGAGGAGAAGGGTGTCACAGCCCCCCCACCCCCACACTCAAATACACACACACACACACTCACACTTCTGGGCCAAGCCAACATTCCTGACTTTGTTACCCTATCTGCCAGCAACTAAACCTCCTTTCTACACATACATAAGAAAGAACATGATTGAGGGAGGGGGGAAGGGGTTCTAAGAGAGAAAAAAAAGACCTGCATTCAATCAGGTCCACCTCTTACTAGCTGGGTGAACTTGGCCAAATCCCTTCCTTTCATGAACTCTCAATTTACCTCATGTGAAGTAAAAGGTTAGATTAGAAAATTCCTAAGATCCCCTCCATCATCATGAGACTACAAAAATTTAGTTCAACAAACTTTTAACGAGCCCTTTCTCGCACAAGAGATAGCCCTGGGAAGAGTGGTACCATGTTGAATAAGGCTATGAGGATGGCAGCAAGGTCTGTGTGATTGAAACCCTCTGCCACTCTGGAATATGCCTGTAAATCCACTCTGCTCCAAAGTCAGCAGAAACCCCAAGGCTCCCATTATGTGGAAGGCAGAGACTTGACTAGAAGACAGCTGCACAAGCTAATCTCTGTCAAGACTGCTGAGTCCCTGGCAGTCTCAGAGCTGTATTGCCCTATAGCAGCAGATTAGAAGCAAGTCTTTCAGGCCTTTTGGGTTTGTGCTGACTTGCATGTTGCTGGTTTTTGCCCTTTCTTCCTCAACATCAGGAAGATGATGTCATGATTTGCGAGCGAATTGGATTTAAGTAAGGGAGGACTGGTCAAGGTCACCAGCCTCACTTTCCCCCCGGAGCCATTTGGGTGGCCAGATATAGATCAGGACAACTAGAGATGGCCTCCTGACTTGCATGAATGCCTTTCCGTGATGCCTCCAACAGGAGACTCTTAATGGATAGAATTCAACCAAGTTGAAACACATTCTCTGCTGCAAGCCACTCAGGGGTTCATCTCTACCTTAGCTCCCTGGGCTCCTGTAACCTGGTCATTTTTTCAAAATGGACCTGTGCACTTCTGTTATATACAAATTTTATAAGTGTACATTCAATTTAAACTGGTATTAACAAACCGCCTTACTTATCTGCATCCCTTTCCAAAATTTGTTCTTCTCTCTTCTTTGTTGGCCCGGCATCTTAAAGACCTGAATGAGTAGATGTAGCTCTTTAAGCACTGACAAGAAGCGGTCAGGTAAAAGTCTAGTTAAGTCAACAAGCATTTCTTAAGCGCCTTCTATGTGCTAGGCACTGTGCTAAATGCTAGGGATACAACGGAAGACAAAACAGTCTCAAGGAGCTCACAGTCTCAAAGCGAAGACAGCACACACAACTACATATAAACAAGATATAGACAGAATGAACTAGAGATACGGTAAATAACAACTTGTATAGATATTCAGGTTTTAACTTCATATCATTCACATTCCTTCTTTTAGCTGAGGAAGCAATAAGAAGCAGAGATAACAATAACAATAATGATAGTGATGATAATGATGATGGTGGTGATGGTAATGGTGGTGGTGATAGTGATGGTGATGGTGGTGGTGGTGATGGTGATGGTGATGGTGGTGGTGGTGATGATGTTGGTAATGGTGATGGTGACAATGATGACGGTGATGGTAAGGGTGATAATGATGAGGGTGGTGGTGGTGATGGTGGTGATGGTGATGAGGGTGGTGGTGGTGATGGTGGTAATGGTGATGATGATAATTAGTGAACATTTATATGGTGCTTTAAGGTTTGTAGGTCATGTTGCATGGTTCATCTACTTTGATCTTCATCACAGCCCTGTAAGGCAGGTGCTATTTTATTTTTATTTTATAAGATGCAAAAACTGAAATTAGAAGGGTTACATGACTTGCCCAGGGTCACACAGCCAGTAAATGTTTACAGCAGGATTCAAGTCTGGCACGCTACATGTCACGGCCACCTTGCTACCCAGAAGTCACTACCACCCCTATGTCATACTTACATGGCCTTAGGGAAGCTATCGAGGGAGGCCCCTCTGGGCCTCATTTTCTTTAACTGAAAAATGAGAGAATTCAACCTCAAGTTTACTTGGCAATGAGGATGATAGACCATTAGAGCTAGAAGATGAGCTAGTCCAATCCCTACATTTTACAGATGAAAAGACTGAGGGTTGGACTTATAGAGTCATATGGTGGTTGGAAGTTATGATATCTGTATCACAGGGATATCACCCTATCTAAATGAGATGGAATTTGATTCCATGACCTAAACAAAACCAAGTGCATACCGGATTGCCAAGCAATTTCCTGAGCTTTCTGTGAAAATATGAATACAGAGCATTATTTATCTGCAAATCTTCCAGCTTTTTTTCCCCAGACATTTACTTGTTAAAGAAAGAGACTATCAATACTTAGGGCATATTGTACTTGAGCTTCCTTCCCAAGGAAACCCACACGTTGGTATCCAAAATAAATGCTTTGACTTGATCCAGTATAGTTAATGAGAGGGCAGGAGTAAGGGGGAGGAGACTCTGAGAACTGAAAATACAGGGAGAATTTTGTTTCATTTGGCCATCACCGCAATATGTCCTGCCCAATTCTCCATACCCAAGGGGTTTCTCTAATTAGGATAATCTTCTAAAATGTTGGAAACCAGATATGAAATTGGAGCCTTTCAAAGGATCCACCATTTAAATGGCAAATAAGGGCATGTTACTGATAGTGGGCCAGATTTTCTTCTGAGGTAACTGTGGGAAAATTCAAGTGACCAGACTGTCCATAAATTTCCTCAAATTTAAACTCACCTGCAGCGTTGCCTAATCCTTTGAACTCTGCCTCAATGGCCAATGGAAATGCTTTGTTTTTGAAAGAAGCAAGTCACTCTTTTAAAATACTGTTTTTCATTGAGTTTCAAAGAAAGACCAAAAAAAACCCACCCAAACTTTTACTGAATCCAGCAATACAGTATGGTGGACAGGGCACTGAATTTGCATGGGTTCAAAACCTGATTCTATCACTCCCTGTGTGTCTTTAGGTAAGTCACTTGATCTTTATGGGCTTTCATTTATAAAATGAAAGGGTTAGATAAAGGCAGCAGTCTTCAAGGTGAGAGAGTGGAAGGAGAGAGGAAAGGCCATGTTAGGACTCCAAAGGGTGTGTGATTCACTAACACAAAGGTAGGAAGATGAGTTACTCCTCACTCTCCCAGTGATAACCAACTATGGGTCTCGTCTTCAACACAAAAAAACCTATCCCCCAACACTTGACCATTCCTACCCTCTCTTTTTGCTCTGTAAGCTCCAAATGTCCTCGCTTCCGAGTTTGGAGGCCACAGCAGCAAACCTTGTCTCTGGGAAATCTTTCCCCCTTGAGCACATCACTTCTCTCCATCTTACATCACGTGGTAGCTACCACATGAAACCTTAAGAGGGTAGGTTCAGCACCTTAAGACATGACTGAGTGTGTTGATAAGCAAAATGGTCTTTGTTTTCTTTGAGTAACTCAGTGTATTTCATTGAGACTTGCTAAGTGTTAAGCCCCAGGCCCAGAGCCCTGTTGGGTGTGGAACCTATGTGGATGTGAGCCTCCCAGGATCCTGGGGGGAGTGGCTAGGACTGGAGTCAATAGAAGCCTGTGGTGGGAGGAGCTTGCTGAATGGTTGGAGAGGCAGTTGGTGACAGCAGTTAAGAGCTGAAGGAGAGAGGAAGCAGTCAGCTAGCTGGGACACAGCTTGGAGAGTGTGGTGGAAGCAGCGGCGACGGCGGCAGAGACAGCTACAGCCGAAGCTGAACATAAAGCCAAAGCTGAAGTAGGAGTTGTGGAAGCAGAGCCAACCTGTGTGTGGACCTACGAGCACCGAGCAAGGACTTGAGGGGAGTGGGTAATCTTCTTACCATTATGAATATGGTTTGGTTTAATACCGTCATGCTTTTCTGTGGCCTCCTGGTTACTCTTGTGAGGCGGACTTATTGGGCCTGGAAGCTTGTGATCAAAACATTGGAACGGGGAGGCTGGTTCATGGGTCTGTTACTTTGGAGCCTAAATAAATGTTTTAATCCTTCTGCCTTCTACCTAGAGAATTCCTTACATCTTGCGATTCTGAACCATTCAGACATATGTATGATTCTCTTTGAGATCATAAATTCGGCCTTCCTACTACACTGAGGCATGGCTTAAGAGCCTGCCTCCTGCCCCCTTTCCACTTTAAGTGGTCCCAAATGGGATCAACAGAACTCTTTCTAGAAAGGTACTCAAGGTAGATCTGGCATAGGACAGGTATGTATTTCCTCCCCATAAAAGAAATGCTTAAAATACAATAGACTTATAAATACTCATTAGCAATTGACTCAAAATGTGAAATAATCTCTATAACTCCTATTATACCTTCCAGTGAGATTGATACACAATGCATGAAAACAAAACATTTCATAGGCGTACTGATCATCCTCTTAACCCTGTGCCTATGTCCTGTTATTCCTATCATACCGTGTGTTATATCTCTCAACACTCTAAAAATTGAGTAATCACTAAAATGAATGGACAAAACAAAGCAAATTTTTGGCAATATGGGAACATGGGATTATAAAATCAAAGCTTTGAGGCCCTTCAGAGAGTTCTCCCTAATTTCAAAGATGAGAAAACTGAGGACAAAAGAAGTAAATTATTTTGGCCAATGTCATGGCTATAATACATGGCAGAGCCAGAATTAGAATTCAAGTCAAATCAACAAACATTTATTAAATGCCTACTATGTGTCATATATTGTACTAAGTTCTAGGGACACACAAAAAAGCCATCCTCCCATCACAGATACAGCATTTCTTTCCACTGACTATGTTGTCCTCGTATAGTATGGATGAAAAGAAGCAGAAGCAAAAATGTCACAAGAAAAATATATTAAGACAACATCGATAGTCGTATCAGATTTGAGTTCGAAATCATTTCAAAGCACAATAAAATGGAGAGTTAACACGTCGACAGATTTAAAGAAAGAAAAGGAATTAGCACCCAACCCCACACATTATAAGTTAGAATTCCTTACTTTATAGAAGAAAGTAAAACGCAGAAAAGGACAAAATGACTTGCCTGGAAGGATGACAGTTTGTTGTTCAGTCTTTTCAGCTGTATCTGACTCTGTGACCTCATTTGGAGTTATCTTGGTTAAGATACTGGAGTTGCTCGCTGTTTCCTTATCTAACTCTTTTCACAGATGAGTAAACTGAGGCAAACAAGGTTAAGTGACTTTCCTAAGGTCACACAGCTTGTAGCGTCTGAGGCCAGATTCTAGCTCAGGTCTTCCTGACTCCAGGCTCTATGGACTGTGCCACCCAGCTGCAACATAAGAAAGTCTGCCCTTAAAGGAGCTTTTGTTGTTCAGTTGTGTCCAACTCTTGCTGCCCCCATTGAGGGTTTTCTTGGCAGAGACACTGTCGTGGTTTGCTATCTCCTTCTCTAGCTCATTTTACAGAAATGCTTTTATGACAATTTACCTTTGTATAAAATTTAGACATCCACAAAGCATATTGCTTAGAAGACCCCTGTAAGGTATGCAGAGGTATTATCGTTTGCCCTCCTTTTTAGATGGGAAACTGATTCACTGAGAGGTGAAATAGTCCATAGCCATATAGTTAATAAGCATTGGAAATGAAATTCAAACCCTGACCTTGAAATCCACATCCATGACTCAATCTACCATTCCATTGCCTGCCTTTCATAATCTTAGTCAAACAATGGAAGAATCAGGCTCTGAACTGGGCAAATGATGAGTTCTCAAGAACCACTTGATTATTCGTCATGACTGGTGTCATGGACTCTCTTTACTCAGTGGTCCTGTTGATTTTGGTGTTGGATTCAACATCAAACTATTCCAGAGAATCACAGGCTGTCTTGGCACAACTCCAAAGGGTCATCTTTTTGCACAGTGGAAGAGGTTTTTTTGCTTCCTGTCATTTAATTTCATTGTGAGAGCCAATTTAATTCAGCCGCCATTTTAAAAATGTATAGAGCATTGTGTCAGGCACTGAGGAAAGATCGGTAAAAGGTAAAAGAAAAATCAAGCTTCAGACATTTGCTAGCTGTGTGATCCTGGGCAAGTGACTTAACTTTTATTTTTTTGCCTCAGTTTTCTCAATTGCAAAATAAATAAATAAATAAATAAACGAACAAACAAACAAACAAACAAATAAATAAATAGATAGATAGATAAATAAATGAATAAATAAATAAATAAATAAATGAACAAATAAATAAATAGATAAATAAATGAATGAATGAATATATAAATAAATGAACGAATAAACAAGTTAATAGATAAATGAATGAATGAATATATAAATAGACAAACAAATGAATAAATAAATAAAAATTATAAAACACCTGCCTCCCAGTATTATTGTAAAGAACAAAGGAGATAATAGTTGTAAAGCACTTACTACTATTCCTGGCACATACTAAGCATTGTATAAATATCAGTTGGCACAAATACAATACCTGCCCTCATAGAGTTTACCATCTTGCATCTCTGCCTTAGGATTTTGGCCTCTTAAATTAATAGCGGACCAGTGGATTCTCCTGTTGTGAGAACCATTGTTTGGTCTCCTTGACACCACACTTCCCCCTCTGGCCCTCCCAACAGTCCTTCTCCAGCCATGCATGTCAGTGTCCAGGGCTCTGGTTACCTCATTCCCCACTCTTGTTCTCAGGCTTCTCCTAGCTTAAATGTTTATTAAGTGCTGGCAGGTGGACAATATTTACAGAAAAGCGATTAAGAGTGTAAAATGTGGGCATTCCTAATTTATTGAGGAGGGGGGTGGCTTTCTTTTCCCCTTACAAGGAAAGACAAACACTGTCTCAGGATGTTCAGGCCTTTCAGGCCCCAACTCCCACGTTGGTGGGCCTCTTGTCCTCCACTTGTCTATTTCCTTCAATGTACTGCCCACTGTCTACCCTTCCTACACCCCCATTTTTTAAACAATGGTTATTTCCCCCTCCCCCGTCGTGTGCATAGCCCCTAAAGGTCAATAAGACTTCACGGATAGAGCCATTCTGTTGAGGGACGAGCCAGTGGCTTGTGAATGAAGACGCCTTTGTGAACTCCCAGGGACCTGCTGAGCTTTCTTTCAAAACTACCAGTGGGACAAGAAGCTTGGGAAAGCAAAGGCCTCTTCGGGAAACTGAAAACCCAGGCGTCCTGCCAACAAACCTGGCCTTGCAGTGGGGTTTGTCAGAATTGTGGCCAAGAAACAACCCTCTACAAAACAAATGGGCTGTATGTGTGTCAGGGTGGAAGAGAAGGAGGAGGAGAAAGAGAAGGGAAAGTGGGGGGCTGGGGAAAAACGGGGAGCCCAATGAATGGGAGTCTGCTCAACTGCATGTGTGGGGGGCTGCTGCTGCCTGGGGTTAAGTCAACAGTCTAACATAAAGGTGCCATAAAATAAATCATAGGGGACAATAGCCTGGGGCTTCCAGCAGAGGAATTCAGCACCCAGGTCAGGAATGTATTCCTTTGCTTTTCATAGACAAGTGTGTATGTGCCAGTGAATGTAGGGGAACAGTTTTCTAGACAGCACTTAGGGAGAGACATTATAAAGTGCATAAGATCCTTAGCAAACTCAAACTCCCATCCCTGACACGCAGACGGGGCCAGAATTTGGCACAGGTAATGGGAGTGAGGCTGAGTATATGCCGATACATTTTTAGTCAAGTATTTCACACAGGCATGACTGATGCTTACATTTCAGGACTATCAGAAAGGTCTTCCTATTCCCTTTCCTGCCCCACCTGAATCTCTCCCATCTGCTAAATGATGACTGAAATTTTCTACTTAAATATTGATTTCTTTGAAATTATATTTTTTTGTCCCAGTGTTAACATATAAAATTGAAATCCCTCTTCTTATTGTGTTGTGTTAGTGAATCCAATGTACTCCTCAAAATGATAATTTTAAATGCATAAAATAAAATATATAGAATATCAAAGAAAGCCAGTTATCTTAAAATATAATTATGCACATATTTTTTTTAAAAAAAAAGAGTTCACAAAATTCTTAGGAAATTAATTATGAAAGATTTAACAAAATAAAATACAAAACAACATAGATAATGTTAATTTGTGATTTTCTAAATCATTGTGTAGCCTGCAGGAATCCATTTCTATCTGAGTTTGATAACATTACTCTAAGAAATATCATATATTAAGCCTTTTATCTTTTCATCAAAGAGTAGACAGACTTTATATATATTGAGAATGGGTTTCATTGAGGTAAGAAAATGTGTGAAGATGTGATGTACCTAATGCTGGAGGTGGGGGAATTGCTCAGGGGACCTAAGGGACTTAAGAAGAACCCATTCTATAGTGTCATACAATGTGTCAAGCCAGCTCTGATTCTACCATATATAGTATGTAGAATGTACTCTGTCTGGACCTAAAAACAAAAAGCCAGGCTTGGATATATACTCACTGAGTATTATGTGATGCTAAAATATAACAATCTTGATATTTTAATAGCACCTAATGGCTACAAAGTTGTTTTTCACATCATCTTTTAAAAAAAATTATTAATTCTGAATATAACTACCCCTCCAAAGATAAAATTTCCATATACCAAATAGAACAAAAAGGATGATTATATATAAAATTGCAAATCCCTGCCATTTAAAAATGTAAAAAATTCAACAAGTTTCAAGACTGCCCTGATTTGTACACATTTCCTTCCTTCCTTCCTTCCTTCCTTCCTTCCTTCCTTCCTTCCTTCCTTCCTTCCTTCCTTCCTTCCTTCCTTCCTTCCTTCCTTCCTTCCCTCCCTCCACCTCCTCACATACTCAATCTCACTCTGACCAACACAAGAGGTTTGAACTGCCCCATTTCCTGCTTGAGCCGGTTCACCCTTCCTTAAGCAGTTTGCCGTTTCCCTACTCCTGGAGGTTCACCATATTGGTGCTGGACTTGGTGCTAAAGTGCCTTACCCCACTGCATTTCAGAGCTCCAGAGCTCAAAAGATCTGCCAGCCTCAGTTCTCCCCATGGCTGAAATTACATGCCTGTGTCACCACTCTCCACTATGTGCATTTTTTTTTAAAAAAAGGTAGGTAGCATAGACGTTAGCATAACCATATTACAGATGAGGAAACAGATGCTCTGAGAAATGAAATCACTTTCCTCTGATTATACAAATGGTCCATATTAGAGGCAGGACTCCAGTCCAAGTCCTGCCCTTTATCTCCTATTTTGTATAGGCTGCCTCTCATATTACTGCTTTTGGGGGTCGCTACACTCATTCTCTTATTTAGTAGGTATAAGTTTTCTGGAGTAGATTTATCTACCCTTCCCCCAGATATCCCCCAAAGAAAAAAACCCACATCTTCTTAGTGACCACCACCATAGCCATGAGGTACAAGGAAGTACCTACCTAGCTATAGTCCATCTCCAAAACTACAATCACAGACATGGTTAATTTTTTTGGAAGTTGTCCTTGCTTCTTTGACATTCTTTCAATCAGTCTTTACTTTTCTGACATCTCATTTTATTTTAATGTAAGTATCATGGCTTGTAACTTCATAGACTTAGAGTTTCTTTGAGCCAAAAGGGGCCCCAGGGTTCATTTTGTCTAATCCATACCTGAACCATAAACCCTTGCAACAACAATTCATTATTCAAACTTCCCATGAACATTCACAGTGACAGGGAGTCTGCTTTTCAGGGCAGTCTATAACACCTCGGGGCAGCTCCACTTACTGAGAAATGTATCTTTACATTGATCCAAAATGTACTGCCGTGATCCTGTACACAACTGCTCGTCATATGCCTCTAGGTCTTTGTGCAAACTGTTGGTCCCCATGCCTAGAATGCCTTTCCTCACTTCCATGTCTTGTAATCTCTGGTTCCTGTCAAGGTTCCATTCAGGTGCTACCTCCTACAGGAAGACCTTCTGGATTGTTCCAGTTCTTCATGTTGTCTTCTCATTTCCTCTAAATTGCTATATGTTTGCTTTGTGTAGACTTTGTATTTACATATTTCTGTACACCTTGTCTTCCTTCACCCTCCACTCCAACTCCCAGACATGCACACCAAAATATAAGCTCCTTAAGGGCAAGAATTGTTTTCAGTTTGTCTTTCTATCCCTAACACCTCTTACTGAACCCTGCTCGAAGCAGGTGCCTAAGAAGTGTTTATTGAATCAAATGGAAATGAATATCTCCTTGATGGATTGTAAAAATGAGAGTTTTCTGTGAGTTGGAAAATTCATTGACTCTGGAGTTTTCTTCATTCAGAAATGACTTGAACTTACTATGTATATGTGTGGGAGAGAGAGAAAGAGAAAGAGAGAGAGAGAGAGAGAGAGAGAGAGAGAGAGAGAGAGAGAGAGAGAGAGAGAAAGAGAGAGAGAATTATTCTCTTATTAATAATATTTTCCATGTCCCTTTAAATCAAAAATTAGGTCTTCCTGACATGAAGGGATTTTGAAAACATTATTGAATTAAGTTCTTTTTTGGGGCTGCTGGCCAAACATAGAAAGCTTCCTCCCTTGGGGATAATGTTTCAGTGTGTTATGAGTGACAGAAAGCAGAAGGTTATAGCAGAAAATTATATACATACTAAACTTGGATATTGGTTACCCCAGGGGTTGGATTCTGGAGTTCAGATGGCTTCTTAGATTTTATCCAATCTGTCTCCATATTTTTCACCTGGGAAAACTAAGACATAAAGAATACTGTGGACATATAGCTGACCAAGGATGAAGAAAGACAGAAACAAGCATTTATTAAAGCACCTACTATGTCAGATACTGTACTAATATTATCTGATGCTTACAATAATCCTAGCACATAGGTATTTTATTATTTCTATTTTACAGTTGAGGAATCTGAGGCATAGAGAGGTTAACTGATTTACCCAGGGTCACGCAGGTAATAAGTATCTGAGCCTGGATTTGAACTTAAGTCTTCCTGACTTTAGGCCCAGTGTTCTATCCTCTGTGGTAATTACCTGCTGTCTCTATGAAGAAGAATGATGGCCAGAGTCCACTCAGTGACAAAGCTGGACTCTTCTAGAAAATACCCTACATATAGTTCATCTTCTGGATAACCCTCCCACTTTACCACTCCAAAGCAGAGGGTATAGGTGAATTCTCTATGTGAGACAATGAAAAGATTACCAGCTTTGGAGTCAGATGAGTCAGGTTCAAATCTCACTTCTGGAACTCACCACACATGAGACCTGGAAAAAATCGCTTAACTTTCCTGGTCCTCAGTTTCTCCATCTGTGCAGTTAGGAGGTTGGAGTAGATAGTCTCTAGGGTGCCTTCCAACTCTAGATGAAAGATCCTAAATGTATACTCACCGTGACCCACAGAGAATGCCCTTCTCTGGAAAATTCTTTCCATTTCCCGTAATGCTTCCCATTCACGTGACTTTATGTTTTACAAAGGACTTTCCTCACAGAAACCCAGTGAGGGGGCTGGTTTAAGTGTTTTTTTATTCCCATTTTACAGATGAGGAAACCGAGCTATGTAAAATTTAAGTAACTTGTTCATTCTCAAAGATTAAGTATCTGAATTAAGATTTTAATCCAGTTGTCCTTACCTAGACACAGCACTCTTTCCAGAACACCACATTGTTTGTTCCTTTCTCTCTGTTCTCATTGCAACAACCATTGGACCATTTCTCATTACCAGTGCTATGTGATGACCGTGATTCAATTAGACATTTTTAGATTCACAGAATCACAAAATCTCAACACAGGACCCTGA
>JAQQSZ010000222.1:0-24433 GCA_028646595.1 Phalanger gymnotis | reverse complement strand
CAGGAAGAAGGGAAAGAAGTCAACCAGAGTGAAAGACTCTCCTTTTTTGATATCTCCTTTGTTGATCCAATGGTATACTTTTCTCAAATTTTATAATATTCTTATCCACACCATGGAATAGTTAGAAGATTAGACCTGGAATCAGAAAGACCTGGATTCAGATCTTGTCTTACTAGCTATGTGATTCTGGGGAGGCCACTTAACTTCTCTAAGCTCAGTTTCCTAATCTATAAAATGGAGATGATAACAGTATCAACCTCACAGGGTTGTTGTAAGGATCTAGTGTGGGGGGACAGACAGACAGACAGATAGACAGACAGACAGACAGACAGACATAGACAGACAGAAAGATAGATAGATAGATAGATAGATAGATAGATAGATAGATAGATAGATAGATAGATAGATAGATAGATAGACGGATGGATGGACAGACAGACGGATGGATAGACAGAAAGATAGATAGATAGATAGATAGATAGATAGATAGATAGATAGATAGATAGATAGATAGATAGATAGATAGATAGATAGATAGATAGATAGACAGACAGATAGACAGACAGATAGACAGACAGATAGACAGATAGACAGACAGACGGATAGCTAGACAGACAGATAGACACACATATGAAATACCTGTTAGGATCCAGTGAGTGCAGACATATTTATAAATTCTATACTGTACGTAAGATAGCGTATATATAAAATACTTTGTAAACCTTAAAGTGCTGTATAAAGATTTGCTGTCATTGTCACTATTATTATTAGCTATGTGGCCCTGGGCAGATCATTACCTTTTTCTACTTTGGTCTCCTCCTATCCAAAATAAGTATCCTAACTGTACCCACCTCCCAGAGCTGTTGTAAGGATCAGCTGAAATAATATATATGTAAAGTGCTTTGCAAACCTTAAGTGATATGTAAATGTGATTATTACAAGCTTTCTGGGATAGCAGCCCAGTATTCAAAAAGTAAGGGTCATCTCCTAAAAGCATTTGTCAAAGGGTTTTTTGGTTTGTTTGTTTGTTTTTAATTAAGCAAGACTGTCACGATCTAGGAAAACAATTCTCTGTAGACTAGGGGTTCTTAATGTTTTTGTGTGTGTCACTACCCCTTTGGCAGGTGGGTAAAGTCTATGAGTCCCTTTTCACAATGATATTTTTAAATAATTGAAGGAAGTACTAAGTTTCAGTTAGAGATTAGTAAAAATGAAGATGTAATTTTTTTTTCCTAAGTTCAAACCCCTCCTTATGGACTTATCTATGGACTTAAGGGAAGTTCTGTGGACCCCTAGTTAAGAACCTCTTATCTAGAACAAGGAAGAGAAAGAAAAGGGAAAACAGCAACGGCAGGAGAGGTGGAAGGGGGGTGGTGATGATCCCATTTCAGCACATTCCATGAAAATGTGAGTAGTGGGAGATCAAAGTTTCCCTCAGCAAAGACCTCTGGAGTGGCTTAGACAAGCCATAACTGTTCACTCACTGATCCACCGCTACTTCTCTGAATGGCTTTATTTGAGCTTGAAAAAGCAAGGGCTTTATTATTTTTTCACCTTGTCATCTCATTGTGCTGTTGCTAGGTAAGGGGGTGCTTGTTAGTGGGGGACAGCATTTGTGAAACCATTGACTCGTCTTTCCCTAACCTATTAGAGGGGAGGTATTTTTCTGCCTTGTGTTATGTCCACCCTCCAGCGTCTAGGCCAAACGCAGGCTGTCCAAGCTTCCTCAGCTTTCCGGACATATCTAGCCCATATGTTATGGCACAGAATAACAGAATCTCAAAGTTGGGAGGGATCTTAGAGGCAACCTGAACCTGAACAGGAATCCCTTCTACCTTATTCCAGCAAGTGGTCATTGAGGTTCCACTTGGAGACCTTCAATTATGGGGAACAAGCTACCTTCTGAGCTGACCCAGACTAGAACCAATGTCTCCTAACTCCCAGGCCAGTGTTCTTTCTACCACCCGTTCTTCCTTGAACCTGTGTGTCAAACATTTTTCTTCTAGTATTAACTTGTGATATCAGAGCAGTCTTGGTCGGTGCCTTGCTTCCAGCTGCCAAAAAGCTGCTGATATTGGAAAACTTGCAGCTGCTGCATTCTATAACTTCAGTTAACCAAAGTTTCTATGGTGCCCAAAGACTAAAAAGCCATATCTGGCCAAGGCCCTACTAAAACCTCGATAAGCTAGTTTCTGTCTTAAGACTGAAATAAGATTTTGGAATCTCTCCTCTGGTGTGGAAAAAGATTACTCTAAGTCATATTTCAAAAGGGCACAACTGACATTGTATAATCTCCTGTCTTAACTTCACCTGACCTTGAAATAAAAGTAATAAAATGGACGGGCTGGAGCAGTTGGAAAAACAGATTCAGACAATGAAGAAGAAAGTAGATTTCAAGGAGAATCTCATTACACCCACCATCTTAGAGTTAAGGGCTGGGGGAAAATTAAGAAGTTGTGCCCATGAACCCATTAGAAATGGTAGCTTTGGAGCCCTCCTACTGCTGACCCCACAATCATGAATGAAACTATAAAGGAACAAAAATCGACCAACTTAAGGCTGAATATGTCCCCAAATCCCCAAACCCACTAAATCCTGGCCACCAGAAGCTGTTTAGGTTGATGGGATGCCGCCATCCGATTCCCTTTTGGTTGTCTTTGAGCTAAGAAGAAAATAATTTGTCTCCTTTCCACCTCCCAGCCCCTAAATACCCCTTTTCAGGTAAGAATAAAGAAACTAAAAATATCTCCAGACAAGATATAGATCTGTTTATCTATTACATGCTGATCAAAAGTTTCCTCCATTTGTTAAAATGCCAATGATTTCCTATGTAAAATCAAACAGGTCTGTTCCTATAGATTAAACCTGTTTGATGAGACAGTTTAATTACTGTCTTTGATGCATCTTTCCTGAATACCAATCTTTCCTTAGTTATATGACAAATACACATTAGTGTAAGAATTAAATTTTTTTAAAAAAGGAACTAAGCTAATTGCAGAGGCTCATAGAATCTGTCTTTCCTATTACGCCTTAAATCATTTTCAATATCATAGGGAGTTCTAAGGGAATGTCCCGGAAATTTTACCTTGCTCATATTAGGAAAGAAGCTTCCATGTTTGAAGTAGGATGTAAGAATGTAAGCTCTTAGAGGGCAGGGACATCTGGTATTATATCTCCAGTGCCCAGCACAATGCTCCCCATATAATAAGTGCTTGAAAGATCCTTGTGGAACGGAACACAGTTTTTCATACATAACCTCTTTAAAAAAAAAGTTTATTGATGCTTTAAAAAAAAAACGCTGTCAACTTTTCAATAGTTTGCCTCCATCTTCCCAACAGAACCCTTCCTCACAAACAAAAACATACAGCTAAGTAAAGCAAATTGCCATATTATCTGATGACATTATTGTGTCCCCCTACCCCACCCCACCCCCACTTCTAATTTCCATCCACTGCAGTTTCCCAGAGTGTGAGTTCCGGTAGGGACAAAGCAGTGGTAATCTAGCTATTTGAACTAGACCTCACTTGCGGTCACTGTCTTTGGGAAGAGTCATCCTGCTCATATTAGGAGAGAAGCTTCCACGTGTGAAGTGAGATGTAAGAATGGTTGAGGCCCAAAGGCATATCCCAGAGTGAAGGGAGAGGCCTAACGGTTGCCTCTGGGCTGTGCAAATATTTTTTAGCAAAGTTGAAAGTCATGATGACACCTGGGTGAGGATTCCAGCTCTTCTTGCAACGGCACAGTTACTTCTCTGTTTCTCTCCATCGCTCCTCATTTTTGAGATGAGTGGGATGGAGAACCTGAACTTTCCCAACAAGCTCATTTAATTAAGATCATCTGAAAAAACAAGATTTAGCTTTCTCAGTAAGTTCTCTCAGAAATTATTCAAAGTAAGAGTGAGATATATTGTTAAGTCCAAATGAAGGCAGTACTGCCCTTAGTCTGAACTACACACGCATACACACACACACATAATAACAAAACTGTAACTTTCTCTTTTCTTACAGCACTTTCAAAACCAACACCTAATTTGTGCTTCATGACAAGTGACCCTAATAGCGAAGGTAGGAGAGATTACTAACTCCATTTTACAAATGAAAGAACTGAGTCATGAGTAGGCCAAGGTCACCCAATTGAGTTAGTGACTCAAGTTAGTTCTCTTTCCATTCAACTACCCTGCCTCAAAATTCAAGAGGAGATTTTGAGAACAGTCCTCATGCCTACAGATTTTATTTGTAAACTAATTGATTTGTTGTATAAAAATAATCTTCTGGTCTCTAGAGAACTTTAAGAGTTGTTATGCCTCCAGACCTGCCTCCCTCTCCATTTCCTTCTCCCTCCTTCCATCCCACTCTCCCTCACACACAAACACCCTACACACACAACATACTCTTCACCTCCATTGATAATTTTTGCACTTCTTTTGTTTATGGAAGGTCTGTTTTCCTTTCCATTCATCAATTGTGGCATCTCCCAGTGCACACCTCTAATGGAGAGCCGAACTTCCCACAATCAGGCATCCAGCTGGGGAGCCTGCCATCTACAGACCCTAATTGCTAACACTCACCTGCTGCTGTCACTGACATCATGTAGCATCAAACAATTTGTAGGTTAAACATGCAAAGGCCCACACAGTGCAGAAACCTCATATTGTCTATTACATGCCAGGCTGGCCTGCATAGCACAGCATTGCTCTTTTGAGTATATATCTCAAACTTCAAAGAGCTATCTGGAAGTGAAGCCTGCAAAATTCACCCAATATTATTTCTCTCTGGGCTTTAGATTCCCATAATTTTAGCCCAGTACCTGGTACATAGTAAGTGCTTAATAAATGCTTTGCCCACCTAATCTGCTTAAGATTATGAAATCTGAACTCATCATCACAAACTCCTTTCCAATACCCCTACTTTAGGGGAAATGGCCAGGACCTCTTTTATTTTTCAGACAGTAAGACTCATTCATAGGACTCCCCCCAACCATCAGCTTTTTCTTACTTAATACCTAATGAAGGAGACAACATTTTTAAGGAATTAAATTCTTAAAGTACTTCAAATCCTGTCTCTTGTCAATATTTCCTGAGAAATGAATTAAATTTGCATACATCCTGGATTGTCATCTCCTGTGTTTGGGGCAGAGAGGGATAACAAAGCTGCAGTTAGATCTTATGGAGTCACAAAGCTCAAGAAATAAATGTTTGGGCTAGAAGGCTTCAGGTCTATCAAATAACAACCATAACTAGCATTACTATAGAGCCTATAGGCACTTTACAAATCTCTTGTTTGATCATCACGACGATCCCGGAAGGTAGGTGCTATTATTGCCCCCACTATACAGTTTAGAAAACTGAGGCAAATAGATGTTTAGGGACTTGCCTAAGGTCACACAGCTAGTGTCTAAGGCTGGATTTCGAACTCAAGTCTTCTCACCTCCAGACCTAGTGCTATACCACTCTGACACACCTAGCTGCCTGCAATAATCCCTCATTTCTCCCCACTCCCCTTTTTCCTTTCAGCAGAATTTCAGAGTTGGAAGGGACTTCAACGTCTTGTAGTACAACTCACACCAAAATAAATATCCCTTTTACAACATACCCAACCAAGAGCAATTCAGCCTTTGGAGACCTAAAGAGCAGAGGAAGAGAAGAGGATCTCCCAAGGCGACCAGTTCTTTTTTCTTAGCTGTAGATCATGATGCTAGTATTACTACTACTAATAATAACAATAATGCACATTTATACAGCACCTACTATGTGCCAGGCACTTTACAAATATTACCTCCTTTGATTGCCACTAAGACTGACCAATGCAACCAGAAAGGCTGTTCATGGGACCTAAGGTGCAATCCTTCAACGTTGGTCTTCCTAAAAAGATCTGGAAGCCTTTTCCAAGAACAAAACAACAAGGTAGAGGCAGACCCTGAAGGACGCCACACACTCGTTAAGAGCTGGAGAATAGTTCACTAACTTGAGTTCTATTACTGGCCCCTCAAGAGCCCATTTTCTTTTGAGGCTGGTACTTAATTCCAGCTTTTGTCAGGTGGGCATTAGTTGGGCCCCCCAGCTTGACTCTTACCCTATTTTTTTTTTTACCATTTTGCTCTCCAAATTTTTTCTCGATTGCCTTTATCCTTGTCTCTCTCTAGATGTGTAACATTCTTTTCCCTTCAGACCTTTTTCCTGTGTCCTCTTTTTTTCTCTCATTCTATCTCTTTCTCTCTTTTACCCATCTATCTCTTCTCTTTATCTCTCTTCTTTATCTATCTCTTTGGTCTCTGATTTCTCTTTATGTCTCTCTCTTTCTATCTCCTCTCCATTTCTGTCACTATCTCTTTTGTCCCCCCTCTGTGTCTCTCTGACTCAGTTTATCTTGTCTCCCTCTCTGTCTCCTCTGTTTTTGTTGTTCTCTCTGTGTCTCTCTCTGTCTCTCTCTCTCTCTCTTCTGGTTTTCTGTCTTTCTGTCTGTCTCCTTTGTCTCTCTATCTCTTTTTGTCTGTCAGCCTGTCATTTCTCATTTCTGAGCCTCATCTTGCTGTATTCATCGCTTGCCTGAATCCTCTCTGGCTACCCTGGCAAAGATGGAGGTGTTTTTTTTCTTTTTCTCATTGTGAATTACATACACACAATCCCCACCCAGCTCTTAATGTAAATATGACCTTTCTGATATTCATTATCAATTAAAGGAACAAATCCCTGTCTCAGTGTGTGCTCTGAGCAGCACAAGAGACCTTTCCAAGAGAACAGCACAAAAGGGCCTTTCAGACTGGCTGCCAGATTATTCTCCTCCCCAAGGACCCTGTGGGTAGGTGGCTGAGCAGGTGGGGGGCAGACCGACAGAGACAAATTTGGTGCTTGAAGATCATCTGAAGTTCTTTCTCCTTTCCATTATGTCAGGCTGCAGGTTTTCAGGTTATCACAATAATTCTGGCGATATTCAAACGAAAGCTCAAACCAAGAGAGCCATTTTTCTCTTTGGATCTCCGTTTTCAGTGTGATGCCTACATCACTGGCCAGAGACTCTTCACCCAGGTTCTTCTCTTCTCCAGCCCATGTCACTAGTGACTCGGTCGCTCTAGTGACAAAAGCAGCTGCCATGTCTATGTTGGCCTGACTCAAAAGTTGTTCTCTATCACTGATGATCCACAGGCTAAAAGAGAGGATGCTCACAGAACAGATCCCTCCCAGGGTCCAGACTTCATAGCCTGGCCTCGCAAATAATTGTGTGTGTGTGTGTGTGTGTGTGTGTGTGTGTGTGTGTGTTCTCAATGTCTTTCATAGGCTGTTTTAACTCCATACCATTGCTTATTTGGGCCCTTGGGCCTTTTTATAGATGGAACCTAGTGTAGTGAAAAGAGCTCTGTGTTTGAAGACAGAAGTCCTGGGTTCAAATCTCAGTTCTGCTATGAATTTGTTGTGTAACTTTGGTCACATAACTTTACCTCTCTGGGTCTCAGTTTCCTCATTTGTAAAATGCAGTTAGAGACGATCTGCAAGGTGCCTTCTAGCTTTAAATTGTAAGCTCCTATGGCATACTCTGTACAAATACTAAGTCATGTAAAAGAGTAGGATATGACCAAAGAAAATAAAATGCCCCTTGCTTAAGGTATATTGGTTCTGTTGACTAAATAGATTTTAAAAGAAAGTATCAGAGAAGAAAAATTCTAGAATTTCTATTCAGCGGTAGGACTTGCCAAGCCCACATTCCCCAAGACTCTCATTCTCAGCCAACTCTCCATACTCCCCTCCTCCGCCTCTTTACACATCCTTGTCCCTTTGGGTTACTCAGAGAATACCAGCTCCTGCCCACAACTCGCATGCTCAGAGTACCTCCTAGATTCCCATGAGAAGGAATAAAAGGTAACAGGAGAGATGATGATTTTGGGGATCATCTGTTGCAGACCTGCCTCCTTATTTCATCAGCTCCACCTGATTCCCATGGCTGCTACCCAAGCTCCCCAACCTCCCTCCTCAAGTTCCTGTGAGCATGGAACCAGGATTCACACCACAGCTTCTGTGGATCCCGATTTGATCATTTGTCCTTCTCCTCAAATCCGTTATGGGCCAGGGGCAAGAGACAGCTCCACCGGAGCCAGGCAGGGCTAATATGCTTGGACAAACACTAGAAGAGGGGTGGTAGGTTGTGCAGTGTAAAGAAAGAATGCTGTACTTGGAATCCCAGGACCTGAATTCAAATTCTGCTTCTTGCCACTTAGTCCCAGGTCACCTTGGACACATCACTTGAGTTCTCTGAGCCTCAGTGTCTTCATTTGTAAAATGAAGGAGTTGGTCTACATGATGATCATATACACACATATACATCCATACATATACACACACATATATTATATACATACAAAATACATTTCAATAAGGCTTTTAATTTTACCAAGCTCATTCCCCACAATGGGTCTATGGAATATATCAATTATCTTTAATGTCCCTTCCAGCACTAAATTCTATGATCTTATGTGAAGATTATCTTCCATGGCCCTTATAGTTCTAGGTCAAAAGGTTCGGACCTGAAAGAGACCTTAGAAATCATGATTATCATAACTAATATTTATATTTTTAATTTAAACTTATTAAAGCTTTAAAATGTGCTAAAACTTTTGGGAAACCCTATGCAGTGTTTTAAACTGTGCAAAGTATTTTATCTACATTATCTAATCTGAACTTCATAACAACCCTACGAGAGACATGCCGTATGTATTATTACCCTTATTTTATAGATAGGGAAACTGAGGCTCAAAACAGTTGACAAATTTGCCTCCTAACTGTGGATATATGTGAAGCTCCATCCTGGACCCCTTCTGTCTTCTCTCTATACTTTCTCACTGGTGACATCATCAGCTCCCTTGGGTTTATTTACCAACAATCCAATCATAGTCTCTTTCCTGAGCTTCTAGTCCCTTATAACTTTTTGAATATTTCAAACTGGCTGTCCCACAGGCACTTCAGACTCAACACATTCAAGAACATAATTTCCCCCAAGACCCACTCTCTTCCTCATTTCTCTATTGCCGTTAGCAACCCCAGCGTTATCTTTCACTTCTCACCCTTCCTTAGCCCACATATCAAATCAGTTGCCAAATCTTGTCATTTCTGGTCCCACATTATCTCTCAAGTATGCCCCTTTGCTAAATCCTTATAGCCACTTCTCTAGTCCAGTCCCTCATCACCTCTAACCTGCAACAGAATTCTACTTGCCTCAAGTCTCCCTTCACTGTAAACAGCAGCCAAAGTGATTTTCCAAACATACAAGTATAACCATGTCTTTCCTCTACTCATCAAACTCTGGTGTCTCCCTAACACCTCAAGGTCCTCTTGCATTTAAAGCCATCCACAACCTGATCCCAACCTACCTTGCCATCCTTACTCTATTTCATGTGCCCGACCATCCAACCAATCTGGCCTTCTTACAGATCTTCATATATTCGATTTCCTATCTCATGCCTCTGCACTGCCCATGCCTCATGCCCGGTACATAATATCCTCTCATTTATGTCTCCTGGAATTTCTATTTTCCTTGAAGGCTCATCTCAAGTACCACTTTCTATATAAAGGATTTCTGGATCCCCCAACTTCTAGAACCCTCCCCCCAAATCACTATTTATCTATCTATCAATCTATCTATCTATCTACCTGTCTACCTTGTATCTAACATATATGTGTATTTGTGTATATTTATATCTATCTACATATATACCTTGTATCCAATATATAGATAGATGTGTGTGTGTATGTGAGTGTGTGTGTGTGTATTGTCTCTCCCAATAAAATGTAAATTCCATAAAGGCAGGAACTATTTCACTTTTATATTTATATCCCCAGTTTCCAGGGGATGGTAGGTAATTAATAAATGTTTATTAATTAGTTGCCCACAATTATACAGATTATGTCAGAGGTGGTATTTGAACCTAGATCTTCTGACTCCAAGTCCACCATTCTAATCCCCTCAACAAAGCTCCATTATTGTGGCAACCCAATGACCCCTGCACATGGCCATGTCTGCTGGTGGGGAAGTTAATAAAAATGGAGTCAGAGAAATGTCCTGTCTTGGTTTTCTCTTCTCATCCTCCCAGTATCTCTAGGCCTCATTCCAAGACTTGTTTGAATCTTTTTAGCTAAAAGGAGCATCACAAGGAGAAAAGTCCTAGACACTATCCCTCTGTTTCACATCTTTGTCATAGCCACAGGCTTAATAACTGGTTTCAGAGTAGTCATAATTACCCAGCATCCCATGGATCCCTATGTGTGGCTTGCCAGCCTAACCACACCCATATGGACCTTGTGCAGCCCAATGGAGACATGCAGGGCACATTATAGTTTCATGTTCAAGCATGGAGGTTCTCAAAGTCTGTTTCTCATTCACGAAAAAAAAAAATTTAAAAATTACACACCAGGACTAGAGAGTGAAACGTGAAAGGAACAGCTCTACTCTGTGTTGAAGGTGGCATGTATGAAAAAGAAGACCGAACCCAGAAGGGGTTGGGATGGGCAAGAGAAATCAGATCTGACCACTGCAATTGTTAGAAAAATCAGCTTTAGATTCTAATTTTCCTAGCTGTTGTGCTGAGGTTACCACATTTGTTTTCATTACATTCCACTGACAGCAAATAGCTTCTCAAAACACTACCATACTAGGAAGATATCTTTTTAAAAAAAGTTTCTTTTTCCACCTCCAGCAAACAACCATCACACTTGGTTAGAGCGAAGAGTCAGAAAGTCTTTCTTCTTTTTCGTTTCAATTCCCAGACTCCATTATAGTGAGACTCCCAGGGTGGAGATACATTCCTGGGCTGAAATCTTCATCATACACCTTTATTTAGACCTCTTAATGCCAGGCTCTCTGCAATGTCTTTTTGCAATATGGGGACACTCCATCCACCTCAGAATTCAATCTATAGCTTCCTTTAAAATAATAGGGAAATCTACCTTGAATCCCCAACATAGCTAACACCAGCACATGAGGTGGAAATTCGGTTCAGCAGATTGGGAGCCAGAAGGAACCTATCTTCCTTCTATCCCGTCTGCTACTTGCTGCCCCCATGACTTCGGTCAAATTACATCTCCTCCCTGGTCCTCAGTTTCCTCATCTGAAAAGTTGAGCACTGGGCTGGATAATGTCTGAGGTCCCTGACAGATCTTAATCTTATCATCTCAAGGGTCTGCAATCTTCCAGTCAGTCTCTTCCTGCTTGGGTCTAGGAGTAAGTGAACTCTAGTGACACTGTGAGGTAGTTTAGGGGTACTGCAAAAGGAGATTGAGAGGAAAGGCATCAATAAGCCAGTTTTGCTGTGATTTTGAAAAATGCCTATTTTGCAAATGCTTCCTCTGCCCCCAATACCTCCAGCACACACATAAGACATCACACAGACTTAAAGAGGCACATAAGTATCGACAAACATGCAAAAGAGACAGGGAGCTGTCTGTTTTTGTTGTTGCTTTTAGCTGACACGACTTCGAAACTATACATTCAGTCTCCCTTGTCTGAGACAGAGCTTCTTAATTTCTCTGATCAGAAATAATTCCTTCTTTACTTAATCTGCTTCCAAGATGGCAAGGGGGGAGGTCAGAGAGTTTGAAAAGGACCATCAGAGGTCATTTAATCCATCCCTCTGCTTCTAGGTATGATTGTACATCTGTCTCTCTCTCTCTCTCTCTCTCTCTCTCTCTCTCTCTCTCTCTCTGTTATTGATCCTTTCCTTAAATCTCTCCAGAAAATATTAATTCCATGGTCCCCTATGGTAACCTTAATCTATCCATCTATCCATCCATTCATCCATTTATTCATCCAGCCATTCATTCAACAACTATACATCTCTCAGTCTTCATATTAAGGAAATTCAGAGAGCTCAAACAACTCCCCTTTCTCCTGGCCACCAACCAAGATTGCCTTTCCCTTAGATTAGATGTGTAGGGAGAAGAAGACAGAGAAATACCTCTCTAGTTCTTAGATGGCATTAGGGGAAAAGAGCCCTCAGATCCCTTTGGTCTCACATCTCTAATGAGGATCACAAGAAAGAATGTATATAAAGTGCTTTGCAGACCTACATGGCACAGTGGGTAGAGTGCCAGGCCTGAAGTCAGGAACTCATCTTCCTCAGTTCAAATCCCGTCTCAGACATTTACTAGCTATGTGACCCTGGGCAAGTCAGTTAACCTTGTTTGCCTCAGTTTCCTCATCTGTAAAAGGAACTGGAGAAAGAAATGGCAAACCACTGCAGTATCTTTGCCAAGAAAACCCAAATGGGGTCACAAGGAGTCGGATACTACTGAAATGACTGAACAACAATGACAAAGAGCTTTTATCTCTCGAGGTATATGATAGAATTTGCAGCAAAGCAAGAATAATACAAACAATTTACATTTTTCTAGAAATTTTAAGATTTACAGAATGCTTTCCTCTTACCAGAGTCAGTGTGGCCCAGCAACTAAAGAGTCAATCTTGAAGCCAGAAAGATCTGAGATCTTGTCCTGCCACTGGTACCTACTGGCTCTGTGACTCCAGAAAGTGATTTAACCTCCTGGGACTTGCTGAAACTTAGACTCCAAGTTACACAGAAAATAGGAGGTACTAACCCTCATGGGTAGAGAGAATTTCTTCACTGGGGACCTACGTATGCTAATAAAATTACAGATTCTATCCCTTCCAACAACCCTGTGAAATAAAAAATATAGGTATTATTATCCTTATTTTAACAGGTATGACAGATGAGCTTCAGAGGGGTAAAATGACTTGCCCAGGGTCACACATCTAGTAAATGTCAGAGAAAGGATTTGAATCCAGATTTCCCTACTCAAAAATCTATCATCCTTTCCATGATACCTCCCTGCTTTCTCACATGGTATCATGAAAAGAGTGCCAAAGGGTGCATTTTAGATCACCTATGACGAGCCCCAAAGGGCACCAGCTGGCCACAAAAGAGGACAGAGCCCCACCAGCACAAAGCATCGAGAAGCCATAAATCAGCGTCTGGCAGGAAGTCCTACAGGAAGAAAAACACCCGGTGTTAAGAAAAGTCTATGTGTGTGTAGTAATTAGACTACAAGCTTCATGCCCTCCTTGTTGAAATGGAATATTCCCTGAGCTAAAAGTTCATCAGCCAATTGACCTGTAAATTCTTTCATTCTGTGGAAGACATTATGAATATAGGCAGCTCTGTTAGCCAGGGGGACATAACCTGGGTAAGTGTATTAGGTCATTAGCATTCATAATCACTGCTACTGAGCAGGCCAGTGAGTAGTGGAGGCACTTTCCCGCTATTACAAACTTCATGCTTGCTTTCTCTAGGAATGACTTGAGCTGAAGCCACACTGGGGAAAAATGCTTTTAGGGCTAATCATTTGTTATAGCAGCAAATGCATCTTGTTTGCACCTCAAAGCAGATTTGTCAATGTAAACCAACACTAGCTAAGAAATGACTCACTTAAAAAAATCTCCTGTTAACCACTAGACACCTGCTTCACCTCTACCCTCACTGGCACTGCCCCTCCTCTCTGTGCTTTCTCCTGATGACCCCTTAATGCCAGACCCATGATCACTCCAAAGTATAGCTCTGAGTGAGCTAAGCAAATGCAGAGTTCCCTGGGGCCTTTTGTCCCAGAAAGGAGAAATCATTTCACGAGGGACCTCAGAGCACAATTTTCTCAAGGAAGCAAAGAGTCTCACAAGACGGTCATGGGAATTAATTATCACTGACCATATTTACATAACTTGGACCAGATTTAATTATGTAGAAACTCTTCCCACAGAGACTAGGCCTCTGAAACCCCAGGAGTCAGCATGCACACCCTGGGGTGTGCAACTGTATCCAACACACCCTCTGGGCTTTTTCTGGCTTTACCCCTACTATATTCTTTTCCTTGTAATAGGCACCAAATGGGCTTGATGATATCTAGTCCCTTCCCTCCACAATCTCTTCTTTACACAGCTATCAAAAGAAATCTTCCTAAAGCACAAGTCTGCTCAAGAAATTTCAATGTCTCCCCATTGCCTTGAGGATAAATACAAATTCCTTAGCCTGGGGTTTAACACCCTTTGCAATTTGACTCCAATCTACCTTTCTAGGTTTACTGTACAATTACTCACCTTCACACACTCTACAATCCAACCAAAGGAGCCTACCCTGCTGTTTCCTAAACTTGGTACTCATTTCCCACCTCTGTGTATTTGCACAAGCTGTATCATTTCACTGATGGTAAGCTACCTGTAATGTACTCTTTTTCTACGAGTCTGGGCTAGATCTTATCAAAAACCATTCTAGACTCCTTCCTCCTTCAATTATCACATGAATACTTATCTATTTACACGTGGCATTCCCCTGTAAGCTCATTCACATTAGGGTGTGAGTTTTTGTTTTTATTGGGTCATTGGTATACCTGGCAGTACTTTGTACCAGGTAGATGCCTAATAAATAACTATAGATTGGATTCAGTTAGGTCTCCCACGGTGGATTCACAGCGCATTTAATGGCTCATAATTGTGTCTGTGTCATACAAAAATTATGCCTTTTTGCATATACAGTCAATATAGTATAACCTTACCAAAAGGTTAAAATAGCCCTTCGTGTCCACATGCTGAATGGTGACAGAAGAAGCAGTGATACTTCTACCTTTTCCTCATTCCTACAACAATCATTTGGCCAAATTCAAGGGCCTATTCTCAATCCTCTTCCTTTTTGACCTCTCCATAGCCTTGGATACTGTCAATCACCCCCTCCTCCTTGATACTCTGCTCTCTCCAGGCGTTGGGGGCACCACCCTGTCTTGGTTCTCCTCATATCTATCTCACTGCTCCTCCTCGGTTCCTTTTGCTGCATCTTCATCTAGGTCATGCCCACTAACCATGTACATCCCACAGGGTTGTGGTCAGGGCTTTCTTTTCTCCTCCCTCTATACTTCTTCATTTGGTGATCTCATCAGCTCCTACAGATTTAATTATCATCTCTGTTTATGATCCTCAGATATACCTATCCTGCCCCAAACTCTCTGCTAACCGCCAATCAAATATCTCTGACTATTAGACATCTTGAATTGGAGTAGACACCTTAAATTCAACATGTTCAAAACTGAATTCATTATTCTTCCCCCAAATTCTTCCCCTTCCAAAGTTTCTTATTGTCAAGGGCATCATCGCCTCCCAGTTGCCCAGGCTTGCAGCCTAGGGGTCATTCTCAACTCCTCTGTATCTTTCATCCCCATATCCAATCTGTTGAGAAGGCCTGTGGATTTCACCTTTGCAACATCTCTAGAATATGCCCCCTTCTCTCCTCTAATACTGCCACTACGCTGGTGCAGGTCTTTATTTCCTCCTGTCTGGACTATTACAATAGCCTGGTGGTCGGTCAGCTTGCCACAAGTCTCTACTCACTCTGATCTATCATCTTTTCAGCTCTCAAAGTGGTTTTTCTTGAATCAGGTCCAATCACATCACACCACACTCCACCCCCACTTAGCAAACTCCAGTGGTTCCTTACAACCTCCAGGATCAAAAACGAAATCCTGTCTGGCATTCAAGGCCTTTCATAACCAACACTTCTCCCCTTCCAGTCTTCTTGTATCTTACACCCCTGTTCTGCTCCTACCCAATGTCCTCTTCAATACAGTAACACTGGTCTCCTTCCTGTTTCCAGAACAAGACACTCCATCTTAGCTCTGGGCGTTTTCTCTGACGTCTCATTTCCCTGATGTTTAGAATGCTCTCCCTCCTCATCTTTGCCTCCTAGCTTCCCTTCAAGTCTCAGCTAAAATCTCACCTCCTATTGGAAACCTTTCTCAGTCCCTCTTAATTTGGATACCTTTCTTTTATTGATTATTTCCTTTTTAACTCATATATAGTTTGTTTGTACCTTTTTTATCATATGTTGGTTCCCCCTAAATTTTGGGCTCCTGGAGGGCAGAGTCCAACTTTTTCTGTTCCTTGTATGCCTGTTGCTTAGCACGGTGCTTGGCATGTAGTAGGCACATAATAAATAACTGATTATTTGTGATGTTACATCCTCCAGTGGAACAGCTCCACAGATTCTTCCTCAGCTCCAGCCCTTGTGGGCATTGGTAAGAAGAAAAAGTCCATGAACCAATACCTGTTTACTCCATGACATACATTTTCATCCCCAAATCATCAATCCTATCTTCTAGTTTCTGGCCTGCTTTTATAGGCCTCTGTACAAGGTAGATTCACAAGACAAAGCCAGCTTCTCCATCTTTTCCATGTCCTAATGGTACAGGATGGAATAATTTCTGGATGTCAAGCAAAGTTTCACCCCAAGAATTCTCTTTCATCACTTTAATATTTGGACTCAGACATTCCCTATCACTGATAAATGTCCTTTAAAAACCAGTTTTTCTTTGACAACATTTTGCAGTAAAGCTGTGTGTGTGTGTGTGTGTGTGTGTGTGTGTGTGTGTGTACATGTATAGGTGTGGGTATGGGTGTATTTGTGGGTTTGTGGGGAATGGGGGAGGGGAGAACTGACTATATTCTTGGTAAATTACACATTATGTCGGGCATATATTTAGACAGAGATATCCAGACACCATGTCTCACACACCCTCTCATAAACACACCCACCCACACCCAGGCTAAAGCCCAATTTTGCTGCTTTGTCATGTAAAAGGAGTTGGTGTGTCTGTCAGCATGACACGGGTGTGACTCACTCTTGTCTACCTATGTTGACTTTTCAGCAAGTAGTCTTATCAGGAAAGAATTCCTGAGCACCCTGTATACCTCTCCAACACCTACCAACACCAGGCAGTGAGTTTGGGCCTGGAAAAATACATCTCTTCATATGTCATAGTTCACCCTCCCAGTTTACCCTCAGGGACATGATGCTTTCCCCCCTTCAGAAAAGCTTTTGCTCCTATCTCCATTTTTGAGTTGACACTAACATAAATGAACTTGGAAGCTAACTAGGGAACCCATTTCTAATGACCACTCACTACAAACTGATGATTACAACAACCAGAGGGTTGAGGCCCGTGATGTATCCTTTCCTCAGACAGAAGACATTCAGCTAAAGTGTAGAATTAACCTTTCCAACTCATGAACTTGCATACCAGTGGCACAGGTTCATTGGTGATTGACCACAGGGAAATGCCCTGAGGTTTGGGGAAGCAGACACCCAGCAGAAAGCAAACAAACAAACTAAAATATACTTGGCAGAGGCCACCTCTAACACACAATCACAAGCAGCACAGCTAGCTGTGTGTGTGTGTGTGTGTGTATCTGTATCTGTTCTGTGAGCGACAAAGACAGAGAGAGCTAAGTCATCAGAATAACTACACAGGCAGTACTGTTGTGTGCCCAATTGGAGGCAGTCAGCCTACACCAGGGGTGGGGAACCTGTGGCCTCGAAACCACATGTGGGCCTCTAGGTCCTCAAATGTGGCTCTTTGACTGAATCCAAACTTCACAGAATAAATCCCCTTAATAAAAGGATTTGTTCTATAAAGCTTGGACTCAGTCAAAAGGCCACATCCAAGGACCTAGAAGGCCACATGTGGCCTCGAGGCCACAGGTTACACATCCCTGGCCTGCACGTTTAAGAACCAGCATCAGAGAGTCTTGTTATGTTGGTGATCTGATTAGCTGCCATTTTTGGTCTTCCTGAAAGGGGTCATTGCAAAGCAGGAACCCTATAAGATTTCCTACTAAGAATGCCTTACGAGACTATATGATCTAAGGAATTTCCCTCCTTAGTATCTCAGATTCATTCATTCTAACATTTACTAAGTTTCTACTATGTGCAATGCACTTGGATGAGATACAAAAATAAAGACAAGGTTCCTACCCTCAAGAAGTCTACAGCCTGGTAGGAGGAGTTAAAGACTTGTATACAGAAAAATATTAACACAAATTAGACTATAACATGCTTAAGGTGCCATAAGATCAAATGGGCAGGGGGGAGGAATCCCTATCTTAACTGATGTATTATGCGAGTTTCCGTTAATTGCTCTGAATCAGTACATTCCGGATTGAGCCTCGGAAGACACGTCCTTCCCTGGTTCTCTTAGGCACGCAGGGGACTCAAAGTAAGCATCTTACTTCTATGACTGTGTAGTAAGGAGGTGACTTGGGGTGGCCAGATTGCTAGGAGACACTAGTCGGAGCTCGTCTCAGATTAAGACAACCGCTCCTATCTAAGAATGTGAACCTGAGGCCCCTCTCATCGATCGTCAAGCAACAATGCTCTGATGTCTTCAGCAATGCCGGAAGCAGAGCTGGATGAGACTTCAGTTCCAACCTACATCTCAATGTGGCTAAAGGCGGCCGGGGGTCCATTGGATAAAGCACTGGGCCTGGAGTCAGGAAGATCTGAGTTCAAATCAAGTCTCAGACACTATCCGAATGATCCTAAGCAAGTCATTTAAGCTCTGCTTGCTTCAGTTTCTTCCTGGGTTGTGGTGAAGATCACATGAGTTAATATTTGTAAAATCCTTTGCAACCTTTAAAGTGTTGAGGAAATGCTAGTGAGGATGACGATCATGATGACACCTGCTAGTAACTTAGATCAATTGCCTATCAGAAAAGGTCCTATTTATCCACAGATTTGCATGATGACTTATGACCCTATAGCCAAGAGAGGCTCTCAGATTCATTTTACACCAACAAAAAGCTTCATTTGCTGCCCCCTTGAACTCTATAAGGCCAGGTGAAGGATTTGGTACATGGGTTTGTTTGTTGGTTTGTTTTATTAAAAGCAATACAAAAGGAACAATATCCAGCTGTCATCACAAGGAGAGCCCCAGCTAGCTTGTCACCTTACTCATAGCTGTACAGGAAAGGATAGGGCTGAGAGATGAAGATCAGGTGGAGGGGGCAGGTGCAGTTTTCTGGTAAGGACCTTCTTTTTCCATGGTCCGGACCTGTGACTTTGATGATTTTGTGAGCTCCCTGGATGGAAACATCTTGTAAGGATCCAGATTGGCAACTGATCAATAACTTATCATCTTGGAGGTTATTAGAAGTTAAGTGACTAGCCCAAGGTCACACAGCTAGAATGTATCAGAGCAAGGACTTGAAGCCAGGTCTCCCTGCCTCCAAGGTTGGTCCTTTATACAAAATGCCAAATAGCATCTTCTTTTTATTAGAGAAGAAGGATGTTTTGCTATTCAAGACAAAAGGAGTCCCCACACATTTCAGGAAAATTGGCAAAATTATTACTGAAGTGAAAACAAGAAAAATCAGGGATAGACAACTAGACAGAAAGAATGACCAGGGGCTTAGCATGCATGTGAGGACTCACTGGAGTAGGGAAATGACAGAAGGATCCTTAATGACTATTGCTACCTGTTATCATCCATGTGAAGGGAGGCAGAATGGTAGACAAGCTAGAAAGCCAATCTTGAAATCAGAAAAAGTTGTCTTCTCAAGTCCTGCTCCTGACTAGATGTTTGATCCCAGGCAAATCACTTAATCTCCCAGTGCCCAAGGCCATTCTCAGTGCCCAAGACTATAAGCTGTAGGCAAATTGCCAATCTATATCAATGAGGTAAGGAATTTCTACACCATGACATCCTTATACCAGTTAAATTGTAGGTCTGAATGAAAAAAAGACAAATAAACAACCATCCATTTGAAAAGAAAACTAATCATCCTAAGAGTCATTGGAAAAACCTTAGCTTCTGGACCTGTTCCAGGTTTCCATCTGACCTACATCTTTTTTCCTTCCTGCATCAGGTAGATATGGGTGTTTCATCCTCCCACAGAAAGGCCAGAAAATTAAAATCAATAACTTCATTATGCTTACATTGTACTCCGGTTCACCTGGGTTTTCCAATCTTAATGCCATACTCTAAGTTAAGTCAGAAATCTCTGCCGTTTGGTTTCATTAAAATGTTCCAGGTTGGTTCCCTTGGTGTAATGATGAAATCAGTGACCTCTAGTTTCTCAGCTCACCCCAAATGAGCTGAAAGAGGGCAACCAAAGTCTCCATGACCAGGAAGTGAATGATGCTGGTCCACTCCCCTCATTCTAATCAGTAAAGCCAGTATGGAGGTATCAAATTCTTCTTAGGACTGTGCTGTCCTCCCAGGAAGCTCACTGAAATGCAAGAGCACTGAGATTTTTGTTAGACACAGTAGTTTATTACTGAAATGTTGGGACTCCAAATGATCAGCCAACCACACCAATTTTTTTCTTTTTTACATTTAGCATTTATTGAGTATCTACCACATGCCCATCACTATGTTGGGTACTGTAGTGGTTATGAAAGAAATAGAAATTTATGGTTCCTGCCCTTGAAAAGTTCGTGCTCTTAGCTGGGGAAATAACTAAAAAATGATTATTTTATCATTTGACAAACATATAATAAATGTCTCTCATGCAGAACACTGTGCTAGCATCTAAGAGACATAAAAAGATAAATAAGATGTAGGCCTTGTGCTCAGAAAGCTTAGTTTAGGGGTTAATGTATTATATCTGGAACTTTTTGAGGTACCGAAAAACCTGGAAACAAACTAGGAAATGGCTGAACGAATTGTAATATATGAATGTAACGGAAGAATATTGTGTTGGAGGAACTGGCCAATATGAAGAATTCAGAGAAGTATGGGAAGATTTGTACAAATTGATACAGAGTGCAGTGACCAAAACCAGGAAAATAGTATGCATCATGACTACAATAATGTAAATGAAAAGAACAATGAAATGAAACTGAACACTGTAACTGTAATGACTAATTGTGGCCCCAGAGAAGAGATGAAAAAAATCTAAATTTTCTCCATTTCTTGGTTGGGGTGGGGTGACTACAGAAATAGAATGTTGAATAGGCTATTGGGCATAATTGCTATGCCAGTTGTTTTGTTTACTTGGTTTTTCTTTGTTTCAAAGGAGGTTTCATTGGATGGTAGAGGTGAGGAGGTTGGGGGAGGGAAGAACTTAAAATAACTCCAATATAAAAAACAAAGACATTTATCAAACTTTTTTTTGAAAGGAGACAACATATGATAAGTAGGTTTAGGCTATATAATTCAATGAATATTGAGTGATTCCAAGTAAGGGAAAGGGCAGTGGTGACAAGGGAAGTAAGAAGGTAGTAGTTGGGAAAGGCTTCTTGAAAGAGGGAATTCTTAAGCAGTTCTTGCTTAGGGGATGTATTCACATTTGTGCAGCATATATAACAGCTTGATCTGCAACCCAATGATGGTTTTTTTTAAGTTTCTTCCTTCCTGGACATACACATTCAATTTACTAGTTGTCCCATCATTGAATCTGCCAGGGAAATCTTTCTTCTGATCTCAAAATGAAATGTGAAAATATTGCAATGAGGTTTTTCATAAAACCAATCCAGGTGTAGCTTCAAAGATGATCTCTTTTGATGCCTTCAAAGAGGTCAAATAGGTCTGGGGCATTTTACCAGTGAAGGTTAGCCCTTCTGGAGAGCATTGTTAGAAAATTCTGCCTTCCTTAAAAACATCTTCCGTGTCAGGAACAGAGTGGCTAAGAGGATAGAATGGAAAGGGCAGCACAACATTCAGAACCACACTTAAGACAGGGCAGCTAGGCCTTTGTCTCACATGCTGAAATTTAGAGGGTATTGACAGATGTTGTACTCCTCCAGCAGGTAGAAGCAACCAAGCTTAAAAAAGACAATTAGTTAAAATACGATGCTACAAAGTGAAAGTGCTTCCTTCCTCTAAAACCTATATCCCAGGCGAACTCCTTCCTGCTTGGCACAGTCCTACCCTGTTTATTCCCCCAATGACTTCCCAGAATTTCTTCCACCCAAAGGCAAATATCCTGGGGTCTCTCCTCAATGAGGTCCTATATCCCAAGGTTGAAGGTCTAGTCCATCACAGCCTCCTCCTGCTTGCTCCTTTAAATACCAAGACTGGAAAAAATACTTTTAGTGAAATTCTTTCCAAAATGTATATTTTCCATTCTTCTTTTACTTCATCTTTATATGATCAATGTCTAGCACTGTGCCTTACAAATAGTAAGTACTTAATAAATACATGCTGAATGTCTAAATAAATGGAATATATTGAGTACCATTTATCCTTCTGCCTGACACAGGATCATCAGCATCATCAGTACTATACTGGGATGTAGTATACTAAAGCTCTCATGAGTAACTGAAGTGTATAGGGTAGTTTTCTCCTACGTTAGGAGAATGGCCCCAGACAAGTATTTATATGTTACCTACTTTTTTCTAATTTTCTCTGTGTCGTTGTCTGGCTTTTGGCAGTCATTTTTCCTTTCCCCCTCCACTTAATAGTATTTTATTTTTTTCCAATTACATGTAAAGATAGTTTTCAACATTCACTTTTATAAGATTTTGAGTTCCAATTTTTTCTCCCTCTCTCCTTCCCTTCCCTTCTTCCCAAGACAGAAAGTAATCTGATATAGGCTATACATATACAAACATATTAAACGTTTCCACATTAGTCATGTTGTGAAAGAAGAATCAGAACAAAAGGGAAAACCCATAAGAAAGAGAAAACAAAAACAAGACAAAATGGTATGCTTTGATCTGCATTTATTTTTCATAGTTCTTTCTCTGGATGTGGACAGCACTTTCCACCAGGAATCCCTTGGAATTGTCTTAGGTCATTGCATTGCTAAGAAGAGCTACATCTATTAAAGTTGGTCATTGCACAATATTGCAATTATGGTGTACAATGTTCTCCTGGTTCTGCTCACTTCACTCAGCATCAGTTCATGTAAGTCTTTCCAGGTTTTTCTGAAATCTGCCTGCTCATCATTTCTCTTTTTTTTTTTTCTTAAATTAATTTATTTTTAATTTTCAACATTGAGTTCCATAGGCTTTTGAGTTTTAAATTTTCTCCACCTTCCTCTCCTTTCCCCTCCCCAAACCAGTAGGCAATCTGATATAGCCTCTACATATACATATTAACCACATTTTCACATTAGTCATGTTATAAAGAAGAATTAGAACCAATGGGATAAACCACGAGAAAGAAGAAACAAAACCAAACATAAAAAAGATAGCAAATGGTACTCTTCAATCTGTTTTTTGCATTCAGAGTCTGTAGTTCTTTCTCTGGGTGTGGATAGCATTTTCCATCATGAGTGTTTTGGAGTTGTCTTAGAACCTTGCATTGCTGAGCAGAGCTAAGTCCATCAAAGTTAGTCGTCGCATAAGGTGGCTGTCACTGTGTACAATATTCTGGTTCTGTTCACCTCACTCAGCATCAGTTCATATAAATCTTTCCAGGTTTTTCTGAAGTCCATCTGCTCATCATTTCTTATAGCACAGTAGTATTCCATCACATTCATATACCACAATTTGTTCAGCCATTTCCGAATTGATGGGCATCCCCTCAATTTCCAATTCTTTGACACCACAAAAAGAGCTGCTACAAATATTTTTATACATGTGGATCCTTTTCCATTTTTTATGATGTCTTTGGGATACAGAACTAGGAATGGTATTGCTGGATCAAAGGGCATGCACAGTTTTATAGCCCTCTGGGCATAGTTCCAAAGTGTTCTCCAGAATGGTTGGATCAGTTTCACCACTCTACCAACAATGCATTAGTGTCCAATTTCCCCATATATTCTCCAACATTTATCATTTTCCTTTTTTGTTATATTATTGGCAGTCATTTTTCAAGGTTATTTATTATTGTGCCTATCTCTAAGGAGACCTCTGCTCTTAATCTGTGGAAAGAGAAGTCAAATAATTTAGTGTATTACAGCTGAAGATCCAATAGAGTCACTCTCAGCAGCTAGGTGGCATTGTGAATATAGAGCTGAGCCTGGAAGCAGAAAGACCTGAGTTCAAATCCAATCTCAGACACTAGTTGAATATCCCAAGCAAGTCATTTAACCTCTGTTTGCTTCAGCTTCTTCAACTGTAAAATGAGAATAATAGCTCCTACCTCCCTGCGGTTGTTTTGAGGATCAAATTAAATAACATTTGTAAAGTATTTATCACAGTGCCTAGCATATGGTAGGAGCTTAATAAATGCTTCTTTCTTTCTTTTCCTTCCTTCTCCAGCCATGCTCTCCAGAACTTTGCTAAGTGCCTGGCCACCCACACATGACCTAGAGCAGCAATTCCTATTTAGCGGTTGGGTTTGTGCTGATGTTCCAAGGGGTTCAAGCTAAAAAAATTATTAATGGCTCCTTAAGCAGTAAATAATTGCCCAATTATGTTACACATATATTTTTCCTCTGTGACAACAAGACTATGGATATTTGAAGCATTATAGGTTTGTTTTTGCAACAATTCCAAACCATCATGATCACATGCGCAGCAATTTTTGTGTTCGTGCAGTGATTACATCAAATTCTGACTGCTTCTGACTAACAACAATGTATCCTTGCAATTTTTCAACCTGTCATCAAATTGTTTCCAAACTGCCACAAAGGTTCAACATTCAAGGGAAAAGAGATTCTCAACGGATTGTCAAATGCATGTGCATGCCTTCACTTCTGTTCTGCACACTGCACCAGAGTAGCCTCCTCAT
>JAQQSZ010000221.1:10602-24469 GCA_028646595.1 Phalanger gymnotis | reverse complement strand
GCAGCTTTTCCCACTAACCTTGTCTGTTGTCTTTGCTGTTTGTGGGTTGAGAGGTCTGGTAGATGCCACAGCTCAGTAATTCAGGATGCCAGGGCACTCTCCGCTCGTCTCCTGGTCTGGTAGGTCCGCGTCTGGTCTGTTTGTGCTGTGCACGCTGAGCTCAGCTCCGCTACCCTCAGCTGGTAGCTTGGAGGTCCGTGTGGGACAGCTCTTACCCAGAGACCATCCAGGCTGTCCTGGGCTGGGCTCCTGCTTCCCTCTGCCACTTTGTGGGTTCCGAAGCTCTAGAATTGGTTCAGATCCATTTTTTTACGGGTTTTTGGAGGGACTTGGTGGGGAGCTCATGCCAGTCACTGCTTCCCAGCTGCCATCTTGGCTCCGCCCACCAGGATTAAATTTAAAAATATCATCATCTGCTTCATTTTAAAAACCCTGTATAACCCAGTTCCTTTCTTCCCTCCGTTCCAGTCTTATTATACTTTATGTATTCTGTGATCTAGTGACATTGGCCTCCTTGCACAGACTCTTTACATCCTAACTGTATTTTCACTGAATGTCTCCCATGTCTGTAAATCTCTTTTTCCTCACATCTATTTTCTGGCTCCCCTATATTATTTCAACTAAAGTCAACTAAAGCCCTACCTTCTTCAAAAAGTCTTTTGCGGGCCTCGTTAGTTTTAGTGTATTCCTTCTGAGATCATTTTGAATTTATCCTATGTAGCTTTTGTTTGTAAACTAACTCATATATAATAGGGCACTTAGAATTTGCTCAGTGATCTGGCATGCTCAATTCTTTCCTTGGCCTGTTTTCTTCCAGAAAAGAGATTTTTGTTACCTTTTTCTATGTTTGCAATATTTGTTTATATATTTCTATCTTTAAGAGGGATACTGTAGACCTGGGGTCTCTATGGACTCTCATTCTGCCATCTTGACATAAGTTTTGCTGGGGATTTTCCAGCAAAAGCTGAATGACTATTTATTGGAGACATTGAAGATGGATTCCTATTCAGTCAATGGTCAGACTTGCTAGCCTCTCAAATCTTTTACCACTCTGATTTTCCCTGTTTCTGAAACAGCCCAAGCATAAAAATTATTTACAGATGAATTTGGCTCATATTTTCTTTTTAATTATTGAAAAAAAACTTTTCTGTGGTTTCTAGTTATCATTCCCTTTTGTCATACTTCTGTTAGTTTTCCTTTTTGCTCTTCCTCTGGTAGCTAACTCACTCTATGTTCTACAGTGGAAGAACACTGGGCTAGGAAGCAGTAGACTTGGGTTCTGAGTGTAGCTTGTATACTAACTAGCTATGTAACCTCAGGGAATAACCCTCTGTGCCCTAGCTTTTATTTATAAAATAAGGAAGTTGTAGTAGATTATCTCTATGGCTATTCTTCAGCTCTAAAATAATAAATTATGAATAGGGCATTGGATTTGGAGTTAGCAAGACTTAGGTTTGAATCCTGATTCAAATCCTGAATGGTTGTGTTGCCTTGGTCATCACTTAAACACTCTGTGCTTTAGTTCCCTCATCTGTTGTATAAGAGAATTGGGCAATGACAAATCAAAATTCCAAAGGACTAATGATAAAGAAAGGTAACAATCCCCTGACATGGAGGTCAGAATGAGACACATTTTTTTTTTTAATTGTAGGAGATTGTTTTTCTTGAGTATGCATATTTGACGCGAAGATTTTTTTAACTGCAGTAGAGGTGAGAAGGAGAAAACAAAAGCTTGATAATTGAAAAAATTATTTTAATAAATAAATCTTGTAGAGGATGAGTAAAGAAAAAAATAGATAATCTGGAAAAGAAAATGAAACTAATAGGCAAATGAGTTTGTCCACAAAAAAAGTTAGTATTTGAAGATCGGCCAGCTATTTGTCATGGTAAATAAAGTGTAGGTAAATTAAATGGCATTTAAGGTAAAAAAAAATGAGGGTGTTGGACTTCTTTCTGTTGATTATTTCCAGTTTACCATGTATATAGCTGGTTTGACGTAGTTTTTGCATGTCGTTTCCTCTATTAGATTGTAAGCAGAGCAGAGACTGGTTTTCCCCTCTCTTTGCATCCAAGACACTTAGCACCATGCCTGGCACATAGCAAGTGCTTAATACACATTTATTGACTGACTGACTTGATGGCTGTTAAGGTCTCTTCTAGCCCTAAATCTGTGACCCAATGATCCTAAGATTTTGAAACCTTATCTAATTATGGGATTTGGATGCACAACTGAAGTAAACCCATAAAGGGAGAACTTTTCTTGCCACTCTTTCATAAAAAAAAAAAACAAAAAAAAACAAAAAAAAAAAAAACTTTGAGGATAGTCCATTAGATTGAGTGGATTTTTAAAAATGCAGTATTCTGGTTCCAGACATCTGTGAGGCCCATAGTCTTTTATCTGGTCCATGAACTTAAATCCTCTGTTGGGAAAAAACAAAATGAAACAAAACATCCCACTTAGAATTTCAATTAAATTACTGTCACAAATCAGGACTTAGAAAAGCCTCTGAAAACTCCAAATGCTTTTCTTTAGGTCACCACCTTATTCCTCCAGAGAGGATGAAAGCTCCTGAAGTGTTGACTTAAGCCATCTTAGGTGACTTGCTCTGGAAAAAAAATACAACACAGCAGTTTGAGAAGTACAATGAGGGGAGTATACTGACTTCTGACACTCCCATGGCATCTATTATGGTCAGATTCAGAAAAGCATGAAAAATTAAAGGCTTCCCAAGAAAGGCAAAGATTAATAATGAGCCCATGCAAAGAGATGAATAAGGGACTAAGGACCTTTAGCAGACGTATTGGAATGAGGTTGAGAAAGAAGGAGGAGGGGCCGGATTTTAGAGGCAGGAGAGTAAGATTCTAGCTGCATATCATGGAGGAAGAGCAGGAAATGGAAAGGAGAGGGGGTTGAAATGCTACCTTTTTAATGTCATGATCCTCTAATCCAATTCTCTTCCCCATGGATGGTATTATATTTAAGTTTTCTTTTTTTATATCCTGATTTAATGGGAGAACAAGGGCATGTAATAAAGGAGAGATTGTGAACAGTGGTAGGAGTTATTGAGTATTATTATCTGAGCTTCATGTATATGCATGTTGTTATTTCTAGGCTTTGCAGAAAGCATTTGCAGCAAAACTACCTTACAATGCTGGTTGCAGATTAGAATTATTGCCAATATCAAGTGGGCTTACGACTTTTATTTTTCTGTATGCATCTCCCAGACTTCTTATTTTTATTGTGTTTACACAAAGAACGCTTTAATTTCTGCCTAGAGCAATACAATTTGTTGTCTCAGCTGCTTTTTGCAAAATGTAAATGAGAGAGGGGGTGGTTGGCTGTTGCTTTGGCCCTGAAAAAAAAATACAAATGTACTCCGTTTCTGAACTCTAAGCACACCTGGAGTAATTTTCCAGTTATACAAAGGACAAGTGAATAGGAAGGATGGGGGTCCAAAGTATCGTTGATCATCTATAATTGCCATTCACCCTCCCTCCCTAGATTCAGCAACATGGAGAGAAAAACTAGAAAGCAAGATTATAGGGGGAAGAATGATATGTTTGGTCTGTGAGCCAATATATCAGGCAGCATAGCATACTAGATAGAGAGCTAGCCTCAGAGCCAGAAAGATGTAGGTTCAAGTCCTTCTTCCAACCTATGGATATAATGATAACAATACTAACTAGTAATAATAATATTAATAGCAACAACAATGATAATAACTAGCATTAATGCAGAACTTTCGAATTTGTAGAATGATTTAAATGTTATGTCATCTTCACAAGAGCTCTGAGTTAGGTGCTATTCCCATTGTATAAATAAAGAACCTGAAGCACAGAGAGATGAACATAACTTGATTACACAGCCAGTCAGTGCCCGAGGCAGGATTCAAACTCACTTCTTCCTGACTCCAACTCTGCTTCTTTATTCACTGCACCGACTGCGCCACCTACATTTCTGACCAGTCGCGTCACCTCTAAGAGCAACTCTTTAAGACCCTACTTAGCAGAGAAAGTGCCAACCTGAAGTGTTGGAAGGATTTTCCTCTCCTAGGAGTTCTCTGTGCCAGTAAAAACACAGGCCCCATACATCTTTCTATACTATGCCATACTGTCTATAACCCAATGCAGGTGTTTAGTCTAAGTTGTTATTCCCTTGCAAAGAGAAAGGCTTTGAACTTCAGCATGTCCTTCTTCTAAGCATCTTTAAGTTAAGAAGAGTTGAGGCTCAAATAAAGTGTGAGGAATTTCCTACCATAGGAATAATTGTTTTACTCACCTAATCTTCCATACAATTCTATTCCGATGGTGTGGAGGCAACTCTGTGTTTTCAAGGTTTATGCCTTGGAACATGAACTCTATCAGGTCGTATCAACGTGAAAAAGGATATGTCTTTTGCCTGAGAACCAGCCTATGAAAGTACGGAAAAGCTCTGAACTGTACAGTGGTAAATTCTCCCTCTCCTCCCCCAAGTAGCTCTGAAAGCTCCTCTATGGAATGGTACATGCAGGAATTGCTGTTGGGGTCAATGGAGAGCATACTCAATAAGTCAATAAAATTTATTATGTGCCTGTTATGTGCCAGGCGTTTTGGAAATAAAAATGAAAGTGAGGTAGCTTTGGCCCTCAGGGATCTTATGCACTGGACATCCCCAAGATCGAAGATACTGGAGATATTGAAGTATTATCTGAAAATTAATAATAATGACAATAACATCCTAACAACCCCAGACCAATATTGTTATCCTTTGTGTGGCAAGATTTTGCTGCACAAACTGAAGGACAAGAACGCATATTCTTGCAGAATTTATTTCAGTAGTGATAATAGACTTGTGCTTGACCTGTGCTCTGCTCAGCACTAAATGGAACAACCATCATGGCCTTGAGAAGCAGCAGGGTATGGAGGCTACATTAGATTTTTAACCAGGAATATCTGGATTTGGATCCTGCCTGTGATAATTACAAGCTGTGTGATCCTGGAGGGGTAACATCTCAAAGCCCTTTGTAAAATGAATGAGTTGGATCAGATGAACTCTGAGGTTCCTTCCAGTTCTAAATCTATGATCCCATGGTCCAGTGCGTTAGGTAAATCTGAATGGGTAGGCCAAGGTTGATAAAACCTTGGCTTTTTACTCCTATACAACATAAGTATTAATCAGGAGGAAAGGCATGGTTGATGAACTTGCACTTCCTTCAACATTTTTATGGATCTATTATGTCAAAGATGTTTTCCCTTCTCTGTTGCTTATAATCAACCACCTATCCAAGTCTTCTCTTCATATGCAATTCTTGTCTCTGTCCTTCTTCAAATACCCCCAGAGCATCTGCCTGCCACGTTAAAGATTTTTTTTCCTGATATTTAAAATTTTCTGTGGATATCAATGCAATTCTTGGGTTGACTTCTCACATTGTTGTTACATAAGTAGCCAACCTAATTCTTTTTCTGATAACTTTTCTATGTCCTTGATTATGCCTTGTATGCTAGTCCTCATAATTAGCGATAGGGTGCAATCCACTGTTAACACATCATGAACTTGCAAAGGAGAAACAACCTACAGGTCTCATCTAACTCATGAAATTCTGTGATTTCAGAGGCTGAAGAAATTCTATGGAAAGCCTGGCAAAAGAAGATGAAATTAAAAAAAAGAAAAAAACACTTGAGTACAGAATTTCCCAACTGATTTCTCCTATTCTAGGATCTTTTGTTCCTAATTTTTAATGGCCTAGACAATTGCAAGGGTGTGGTGGTGGTGGGGGGCGACTGTCAGCCAATAAACAAGTGAAAAAGATAAAGTCATTGTGAAAGATGTTTACTGTCTGGGGCAGGCCAGCTGTGCAGCTAAAAATTGCTCTTTCACATTTCTTCCTTTTCTCTTAAGTGACTATATTCTTAGTCCCAGGTGTAAGCAAGCAACTGTGCCAAAGATATTTCCCTACTCCTGTCATTTCAGCTGTGTACCTATCCTCCTCTCTCTTCCACCCTCCCTTCTTTGTTTTAGACCTTAGTACCAGCCCTGTGTAAGGGGCTAACAGAGGCAGTCACAAATGCTTGGCCTCCAAAATGTCACCTATAATGAGAAAAGGAAAACAATTTTAGCAAAACCATTCATGAATGCCCATGAGATGCCTCCTTCTCACTTGTCCTTGGAAGTACAGCATGACCAGTGCATCAGCCAAAACTGATTTATAGAAGCAAGGCAACAGTTAGACAGGAATGACCTGGTAGGTACATAAATGATGCTTGGTGAATGAAGGGATCCCAAAGATATTCTGCTAAGCACTGGCCATCTAGATGGTTAGTGGCAGAACCAAGGCTTGAACCAATGTCTCCTTACTCTGAATCTCAGTAACTTCAGGATTTTCTCTCAATCTTTGTACTGCATCAGGTGGTCTTGTGTTTCCCCTATCACTTCCTCCTTCCCTTCTGCTCCTAAAATGATTCTGTTTTGGTTTGATCTCACCCCATTTATTCCACTCCCTCATCAATTTATCCTTTTCTAGAACTACCACCAATTTCACTTCTCTTCCCTTCTCAGTACCATCAATCAGAAAAGGAGGTTTCCCAATTAATAAGGAAGCAACATCCCATTCCCAGCTAAGTCCACTGAGCATTTAACATAATTAGGTCACACTAAAATGTTTTGAACTGAATACAAATTGCAAAGGTATTAACTTGAACTATTGCATCAAAGTATCGATGGCTCCATAGTTGTGGTTCGACGAGCCCTGGGTTTTTTTCTTTCTTTTTTTGTCATTGGTCCTAGATTATTAGTTCTTCCCTTAGATAGAAGGCCACAAGGAAGTTTGTTGCTGTCTTTTGATACAGGTACAATCTGTGGAACATGTAGAAGATGCCTCATTGTGCACAGTCCCTTCTTTCTGCTCCCCCAAAAATAACTGGCTCACAAGCTAAGATATGGCTGGAGAGGAATAAACCCAGTCTATAATTAGAAAAGTTGCCTATGGCAGTTTTTTTCATCATTGGAGTCTGGATGGTCATTTCTCATAGATGTTATAGAAGGAATTCCTGTTAGATATGTGTTGGATGAGAAGGCCACTAAGATGTTTTATAATTCTGAGATTTGATACTAGATACTCTCTTCCTTTAATATCCAAGACACTGTGCTAAGTGGTGGAAATTCAAATCAAAGCAAAAAGAAAAAATTGTTCCTGCCTTCAAGGAGCTTACACTCTAATGAAAACACATAAAAATGAGCTCAGTGTGTGTGTGTGTGTGTGTGTGTGTGTGTGTGTGTGTGTGATCATGTGGAGGCATGGTATTGAAATCTAGATAGTCAGAAGCAGAGCTAGGAGGAGGAAGAAGGTTGGTGAACTAGGGGCCCTCCCTAAAATGGAGGTACAAAGAGGAACTCATCCATGGGAGAAGGAAGCTGGCATAGTAGAAGGATATTCCAAGGTGAGAAGAACCAGGCACTGAGGGAAGTTCCAGGGTAGACCTACAGAGTTGTACATTGCTACTAACTTTGTCAGAACCAGGAAGCAAGGATCAACAAGTGAGATGAAAGAAATTTCTAAATTTCTCATTCATCTCACTGGCATTGATGCAAATAAACCCCAGCTGACAGATTTTTTTGCACTCAATTGGTATGGTTTTCTCAGAAAAAGTAGAGCTGTCTAAGAGTTAGTACACTGTAGAATAAGACTGGATTTATTCAATCAACAGCATATAGCATATGCCTCCAAAAGTATCATTAGACACTTCTGAGTCATGTGAACAAGATACAGGTCTAGACATTTTCTCTGACTCCCATGACATTTAAAACTTCCAAAACAGAAATTATGTTACAAAGATAAAACAACTTCAGCTGTCTCCACAGTCTAGGACACCTACAATCCAAAGGAAGGTTAAAAAATATGAACTGACACTTACTGACTCTCAGTTTACTCAGTAACCCCACCTCCCATCTCTCATGCTATTGGCAGCAAGGCTGCACTAGTAGATCCAAGGATCTGACAGGCTTGCAACAATATGCCGCCTCACACCCTATGGAGACTCTGGGTTCCATGCTGTGGAAATTTGCTTGAACCAGCCAGTGTGGCAGAAACTATTTAGGAGGAAAAGCCTGCTGGGGACATAACAGACAGCCAGTGCAATAGTAGCAGACAATCTCATAGTACCAACACCACAAAGATCTGAACTGACAGTGCTGGGGTGAAGAACCTCATGTCACCTCATGTCAGCTCTCCAAACTTCTGGTTCTGGACTAGAGAAATGTGGAACAGAGGGAGTGGGACAGGACCGACTCGTTGACACACACACTCTCTCTCTCTCTCTGTATGTTTACAGCACTCCACAAAATCTGAAATCTGAGGGAAAGAGCACAGCATTCAGTTGAGATCAATTCTGTCTGCCCAGAAGTCACTTGTAGCAGAGACTTAGGCTAGTGAACCATGACTTGCCCAGTGATGGAGGGAATGAGACACTTTGACATCCTGTCCCCAAGGAAATGACCATCAGAACCAGAAAGTAAATAACAGAGGACAATCAAGAAAAAAAGAGACTGAAATTACCAAAGATATCAGGAAGAAGAAAATTCAAAGACCTTGAACACAAGACAAATAAATCAACAAGGAAAATAGTATCAACAGAAACATGGCCTTTAGGGGACCCTGTGGAATGTGAGGACATGGAATGAGAACACACTGTTCCTGAGTGGTTCAAAAGAAAAATATGAGAAATAAGGGACCAGAATTTATGACTTGGACAGTAAAAATCATGGGCAAAATAGAAAAATCTAGAATCTGTGATGATAAGTCTCATCAAAGAAACAAACAAGAGAACAGTAGATACAAATATACCGAAGTGAAGGATGATATAGAGAAAAAGAAGCAAAGACTGTAACATTAAAAGAAAATATACTCACCATGCAAGAAAATCTCACTGCTCTTGAAGACAGGATGCATAAGGACAACTTAAGGATCATAGGTCTCCTAGAAGAACATGACCAAAACAAATGAACAAATAAAAAACACCTTATCACCACAATGTAAGAAATCATAGACAGAACTGCTCAGAACTTCCAAACATAGAAAATGTAATAGCAATTGAAAGAATTCATAGATCACCTCAACAACAAAACAGAAACAAAGAAAAACAAAGCTACAATCTCCAAGACACATAATGGTTAAATCTAACAATTCAATTCAGAAACAACAAATTCTATAAGCAATCAGGAGAAAGATCTTCGAATACAAATGAAAGAAAATTCAAATAACGGCAATATTATTCTGCAACCACCAGAAAATGTAGGAAGGAGTGGAATAATGGGTTTCAAATAGCAATGGAGCTAAGGATGCAGCTCAGGGCAACTTACTCTGCAAATCTGAGCTTAACCATAGCAGAAAAAAGATAGATGTTCAATAATGAAGCAGCATTCGAAACACTTTCAGAAAGTACATCAGAATTGAACAGACTATTTACTTTTTGAATACCTTAAACAACAGAAATGTAGAAGTGAATAAATGAAGCAGGTAAGGACAGCAACAGTGACAGCAGAAATCAGTCAGACTTCTACATGTGTGCAAAGAGACAGAAGCGAAGGTAGAAGTTTGGTGGATGTAACAGTGAAGAGGCAGGCCTGGGGCATTGTGGACAGAATCTGGTGACACCCTCCTTACAGATGAATAACTTTTTATGAGACTACATTGCAGCATGGGAGGGTTCATGAATGGGGGAAGGGAGCAAGGAAGGAATATGTGATGTGATGGGGTCAAATCAAGGCCTAACAATGAGGGGAAGGTGACTCCTGTAGTCTCAGAAAGCTAAGAGACTACCAGAGACAGACTGAGGAGAAGAAAAGGATTGAAAAAGGGGTGGGAGAAGGGAAGGAAAGAAGCCTTTCTTTGATGGTGAGAGAACTTTCACTGATCAGTGCTCTTATGGGTGAAGAGGAATGCTCTTTGGAAGCAAAAGAAGACCTTAGACTAGGTATGGTCTGGGGAATTTAAAAAATCTAGGGACGACTGATTCCTGGCAGAGTGGGAAAGCATGGACCCAGAGAGAAGATTTTGAGGAAAATAGAAAAAAACCAGGGTTATAGACTGGTAGTGGGATGCATAATCAGGACATGGTAGGGGAAGGGATGCTACCATGGGTCAGTGTCCTCTCTGACCCTTGCAAATAAGTAACATTGTTTTGGGAGTGAGGCACAACAGAAAAGGGGAATCTGTGGGGCAAATTCTAAAAGGTAGTGCACTCCTAGAAGAGGGAGACTACAATAGATACTTTGGAAATTTTTATTGCATGAGGAATACAGAAAATGGAAGGAGACCAGATAATTATAGGGGTCATGACTCAGAGAATGAGCCTCTAGAGGAAACAGACAGAGGATGGCTAATGAAGAGAGTGAGAAAAATCCTTTTTGGAAGAGATGCAAAACCTCCAGACAACAGCAAAGTAAAAAATCTAATGACTAGTTGAAAAGGAAAAGAAGAAAGGGGAATCTACGTGAGAGGAAAAAGAGGAGGAAAAATTATATAACCAGATAAAAGCAGTAGAGAAAAAGGACCTAAAAATAAACAAATCTGACAAGGGAAGGGGTAACAAATGAGAAGAGAGCAGGACTGAGAAGAAGAGAGCCAATGGGAATAGGACCACCTAGAAAAGGTTAAAATAAAGTAACAGAAGGTAGCTAATACTGTATTTACAGCATAAGAGAGAAAATAATAAATTGAAAAAAAACACATTATTGGAGACAAATGGAAGAAAATATAAGCCTAATTCTTACAACTTTGCATGTGAATGGATTAAACAAATAATTTTTTTAAAAAATGACAAATTGGATAAGAAAACAAAACTCTACAATCTGTTGCTTATAGAAATGTTTTCAAAAACAAAGACATACACAAAATAAAACTAATGGAATGGAAAAAATTCCTAAACATTAGGTGAATAAAAAAACCCAGGAGTTCCAATCATGCTATCTGACAAAGCAAAAACAAATATTCAAAAAATAAAATGGTATAAACAAAGTTATTACATTATGCTGAAAGGAGCAATGGACAACAATCTAATATCAGTAGTAAACTTATGTCCTTCAAATGCCTTAACATCCAAATTCATAAAGGAAACATCATCTGAGATACAAGAAGACATTGACAGTAACACAATAGTAATAAGAGACTTTAATATCCCTCTTGATTTTGGATAAGTCTAACAAAAGGATAAACAAAAGAGAAACTTGGAGCTAAAGAAATTGCTAAAGAAACTAGTTGAGAGACTTGACATCTTCTAAATGGATCTGCAAAAGAATTCACATATTCTCAGCACCACATGGAACTTTTACAAAAAGTTGACCATATACTAGAGAACAGAGATTTTCGAACAGATGTGAAAGGGCAGAAAGAGTTTATTCATCTTTTATAGATCATAGGACCAGAAACAAAAAAAAATGCAGGCTCAAATGGAGACTAAAAATGAAATCCTAACTTATGAAGTTCAAATAACAAATCATATAAACATGTAAAAGAAAATGATCATAAGCATTCTTTTCCACTCTGGAACTGTGACCAGGATCCCTGCTCCCATGCATCCATAAGCTCTGGTGTGCTAGTGCTCTTCCTCACCCTAGGACTGCATCCCAGGACTACAACCTGGATCCATATATGGGCAATCACTGTACTATGATCCATTCTCTCCCCAGTGTGACAGACCTTTGCTGCTGATATAAATCATTCATCCATTTGACCTTATCTTGATATGTGGTGTGAATGTTGATGTTTCCCTAGTTTCTTCCAAGCTGCTTTCCAGTTTCCTAAGTAATTTTTGTTCAATGGCGATTTCTTCCCCCCCCCCCCAAGCTTAGATCTTTGGGTTTACCAAACACAATATTACTATGGTCATTTATGATTGTATATTTTGTACCTAATTTATTCCACTGTTGCACCATTCTATTTCTTAGCCAGTACCAGATTGTTTTCATGATTACTACTCTGTAGAATAGTTTGAAATATGGTACTGCTAGGTCACCTTTCACATTTTTTCAATTGATTTCCTTGACCTTTTGTTCTTAAATAAGAATTTTGTTATTTTTTATAGCTCTATGAAATAATTATTTGGATTGCATAAATATAAATTTATATGTGGCATATAATTAGCAAAGCAACTCCTAATGATTGCTTTAATTTTATCTTCATTGGTAGTGCATTTACCCTTTTCATTTTTGTGACAGGTAATTTGGTTTTCTTTTTTCTTTTTTTAAATCAAATTAACTAATGATTTATCTATTTTATTTTATTCACAAAACCAGCTCCTACTTTTTTATTTTAACTTTCAATATTATTAATTACTCCTTTGATTTTCAGGATTCCCAATTTGGTTTTTACTTTGTTCTTTTTCTTTTTTTTTTTATCATTGTAATATATATATATATATATATATATATTTTAATTTATTTTTAACATGTTTGATTTTCAGCATTGATTTTCACAGGCGTTTGAATTACAAATTTTCTCCCCATTTCCTCCCCCCCCCAACTCCAAGAGGGTGTACACTCTGGTTGCCCTGTTCCCCAGTCTGCCCTCCCCTCCATCACCCCTACTTTGTTCTTTTTCTAGGTTTTTTTAGTTGCATGCCCAATTCATTTATCTGTTCTTTCTCTCTTCATTGATGTATATGATTAGAAATATAAATTTTCCCCAACTACTGTTTGGGTGCATCCAACAAGTTTTAGTATGTTGTTTGTCATTATCTTTAATCAAATTATTGATTTCTATGGTTCTATGATTCTATTGATTTTTATTGTTTCTGTTATTTATTCTTTGACCCACTCATCTTTAAGGATTAGATTATTTAGTTTCTAATTAAATTTTAACCTGTGCTTCTATGGTGCTTTATTGAATATAATTCTTATTGTATTATAATACTAAAATGGTACATTTAATATTTCTCCTTTTTTGCATTTGGTTGTGATATTTTTATGTCCTAACATGTGGTCAGTTTTTGCAAAAGTTACATGTACAGCTGAGAAAGAGATATACTCCTTTTCATTCCCATTCAGTTTTTAACAGAGGTCTGTCATATCTAACTTTTCTAAAATTTTATTCATTTCATTAACTTCTTTCTTATTTATTTTATGTTTAGATTTATGTAGCTCTGAGAGGGGAAAGTTGCAGTATTTCAATGGTGTATTTTTGCTATTTCTTTCAGTAATTCATTTTATATTTCCTTAATTATTTGGATGCTATGACACTCTGTGCATATATGTTTAATATTAACATTATTTCCTTGTCTATGGTTACTTTTAGCAAGATTTGGTTTCCTTGCTTATCCCTTTTAATTAGGTCTGTTTTGCTTTTCTTTTGTCTGATATCACAACTGCTACCCATATCTTTTTTTACTTCATTTGAAGCATAATAAGTGCTGGTCCAGCCTCTTGTTTTAGCTCTGTGTATATTTCTCCGTTTCAAGTGTGTTTCTTGTAAACAACATAGTTTTGGAATCTGGTTTCTAATCTGTTCCACTATCTGCTTCTGCTTTATGGGTGGATTCATCCCATTTACAGTTATGATTACTAACTGTGCATTTCCCTCCAACCTGTCTTCTTCTGATTTATCATTTTCTCTTTCTTTTTATCCTGTCCCTCTTCTAGTCTGTTTTGCTTCTGACCTCTGTTGTCCTTTATCGGCCCTCCCTTTTATCACCTATCTCGCTTTGTCTTTTCCCCTTCCCCTCCTACTTCCCAGTTGGGTAAGATAGTTTTTATGCCCAGTTGAGTGGAGTGTGTGTGCGTGTGTGTGCCAGTAAGGCAAAATGGGCTTAGTTTAACGGGTGTGCTTGAGGAGTTTGGCTTTTGTTTATGGTGAAAGTACTTTTACCTGTTAAACGCTAAGCCCCAGGCCCAAAGCCC
>JAQQSZ010000221.1:0-10502 GCA_028646595.1 Phalanger gymnotis | reverse complement strand
AGCTGGGAGCTGGGAGTTCCGTTTGGGACAGACCTTACCCCTAGACCATCCAGGCTGTCTTGGGCTGGAGCCCTGCTTCCCTCTGCCACTTTGTGGGTTCTGCAGTTCTAGAATTGGTTCAGAGCCATTTTTTTATAGGTTTTTGGAGAGACTTGGTGGGGAGCTCACGGCAGTTACTGCTTTCCAGTCGCCATCTTGGCTCCGCCCGTCTACCTATCTAATTTTCTCACAGATTATTCCCCTGCGTACAGTGACTATACTTGGCTGTTTGCAATTATGAACACATGGTGTTCCATCTCCTATTTCTTTGCCTTTGCACTGACTGTACTTAACATGTTGAATACATTCTCTACTCACTTCCACATCTTAGAATCTCCGATTTGATTTAAAATTCAAAAAAGCTTCAGATTCTTTATGAAATACTTTTGATACCCCAGACATTAGTGTATTTCCTCCATAAACTATCTTACGTTCACTCTGTATTTAATCTATATGCACTTTTATAAGGTGTGGGGTCCATTGATTATTCTACTCTCATAAACATAAGTACTTTTGCTTGTTAAAAGACTGCATGATTCAACCAGTCAAAGGATATATGTCAACAGGGGCTTGACAACTTCTTGAATCAATCAAAGTAAGTGTATAAGAGACTTGGTCAAATCCTAAGAAATTTTTATAAAAGGAAATATCTCAAAACCAGACATAGATGTTGAGGGTCTTGAATTCCAGAAATTTGAGTTAAATATTGCTCATTAGCATCTTTAGCTTTAGCTTTGGCCAAGTCTTCCCTACCTCTTATCCTCATATACAGCTTTGACCAGAGGAGTGTTGTGTCAGCTTCAAAGTGTCTAGAAAATGTTGTACCTCTCATCTTCCCAGCAGTGTCCTAGCATTATTTTTTTTTCTGAGATAGCAGTGGTTCCTATCTGCATTGGGAATTAAAAATAAATGGAGGCACAGGTTTTTGCTTCTGGAAGCCAAGATGGTAGACTAAGAAGTAAGTCACTCTTACTCTCTCTTATTGACCTCTGAAAGCCCAGAAAATATCACCCCAGGAAGAACCCTGGAATAGCTGAGCCAGCAGAAAGATGGGTACAGCAGTCTTGTAGCCCTGGAAGCTTGAGGAATTAATGGGAAAGTCCCTTCTCACTCTGGGGGAAGGGGAACAGTGCAGGACAGGAGGTGTCCCAGCAAGCCAGTGGCAAGCCCCATCTTGGCCAGCCAGGGGGAGATCCTGAGCCCCAGTGTTGTGGAGCAGGTAAGCACCCACATCAGTACAGGCAGAGGAACCTATAGACACTACCTCAGAAAACCACCATGTGATCTGGTGCTCTCCTTCAGCTGAATCTCCCAGTGCTTCTGCACAACTCCAGGAGGCACAGCTCCAGGATGGCAGACATCCTCCAGCAGCCAAATATTCCAGTGCAAGGCCTTGTGTGAGTAGGGATCCCCCAGATGCCAGACTCCCCACCCCAATCCCAAGAACTCTAGTGTTGCTGACAGCAGCTTAGCACCAGGTAGGCTGCCAGACCCCTACAGCCTCCAATTGCCAGCCCCTGAGGCCCCAGCACATAAAGCCAGTGACAAGGTCCCAGGCTCCTAGTACAATCAGTGCTCTCTGTGCTCCATCAGGACAGCTCCACTCTAAAAGCCAGGAATTGGGCAAACATGATGAGCAAAAAGCAAAAATGCACAATGATCACAAATTCTTATTATGGGGATAAGGAAGATCAAGGCACAAATTCAGAAGAAGACAACTTTGTCAATATACCCACATTCAAAACCTCAAAGGGGAATATGAACTGGTCTCAAGCCCAAAAAGCTTTCTTGGAAGAGCTCAAGAAGGAGTTTAAAAGTCAAATAAGAGCAGTAGAAGAAAAACTCGGAAAAGAAATGAGAGGTATGTAAGAGAGAGTCAATAGTTTGGAAAAGGAAGGAGAAAAATTGACTGTAGAAAACAAGTCCTTAAAAAGTAGAATTGGCCAAATGGAAAAGAAGGAACAAAAACTCACTGAAGAGAAGTACTTAAAAATTAAAATGGGCCCAATAAAAAAAGAGGTACAAAATCTAGTAGAAGAAAACAATTTGCTAAAAATTGGAATTGGGCAAGTGGAAGCTAATGATTCTAAGAGATATCAAGAATCAGTCAAACAGAAACAAATGAAAAAGAAGAAAACATAAAAATAACTGACCTGGAAAATAGATCCAGGAGAGATAGTTTAAAAATTATTGGTCTGCCTGAAAACCATGATGAAAAAAAGAGCCTAGATGGCATCTTTCAGGGAATCATCAAGGAAAACTGATCTGAGGTGCTAGAACCAGAAGATAAAATAAGCATTGAAAGGATCCACCGATAACCTCCTAAAAGTGATCCCAAATTGACAGCACCACAGAATATTGTAGTTAAATTACAAAATTACCAGGTCAAGGAGAAAATACTCAAAACAGCCAGAAAGAAACCATTTAAATGGAACCACATGGAACTACAGTCAGGATTATTCAGGACCTTGCAGCTTCTCCATTTAAAGATTGGAGAGTGTGGAATAAAATAGTCTCTAAGGCAAAGGAACGTGGATTACAACCAAGGATGAACTAACCAGAGAAATTGAGCATAATCTTTCAGGGGAGGAGATGGACATTCATCCAAATAGGAGACTTCCAAATCTTCCTGATGAAAAGACCAGAGCTCAACAGAAAATTTGTTCTTCAAATATAAGACTCAAGAGAGGCATAAAAAGGTAAACAAGACTGAAAAAAACATGTTATTAATAAGGGCAAATTATTTACATCCATTCAAGGGAAGATGACACTTGGAACTCTTGAGAACTATATTATTATTACACTGTTTAAAAGGGATATACATAGACAAAGGGCATAGGTATAAGTTGACTTTGACGTGATGATAAAACATCTAATTAAGTGATGAAAAGGGATTGTACTGGGAGAAGAGGCAAGGAGGAGGCCTACAAGGGTAAATTACATCACATGAAAAGGCACAAAAACCTATTACAGTAGAGGGAAGGAAAGGAGGAAGATAAGCATTATTCGAACCTCACTCTCATCAGATTTGGCTCAAAGAGGGAATAACATAATCAATGAGGTATAGACATCTAACTTACCGTATATGAAGTAGGAGAGAGAAGGAGAAAGAAAAGAGGGGGTTGATAGAAGGGAGGAAAGAAGTAGTAATGGAAAAGTGGAAGAACTAGATAAATCCAACTTCAAAATAAATAAGAAAGAAGTTAAGGAGATGAATAAAATTTTAGCAAAGTTAGATATGATTGACCTCTTGAGAAAGTTGAATGGGAAATATACCTTTCTCTTAGTGATATATCGCACCTACGCAAAAACTGACAATGTATTAGGGCACAAAAACCTCACAATCCAATGCAGAAAGACAAAAATATTAAATACATCCTTTTCAGATCTTGGTGGAATAAAAATTACATGTAAAGGGCCATGGAAAGATAGACTAAAATTAACTGGTAACTAAATAATCTAATCTCTTTTTTTTCTTAACATAAATTTATTTATTTTCTGTTTTCAACATTCACTTCCACAAGATTCTGAATTCTAAATTTTCTCTCCCTTCCCCCCACCCCAGGACAGTGTGCATTTTGATTACTCTTTCCTCCAATCTGGCCTCCCTTCTATTATCCTCCCCCGCCTTCTGTGGTATAAACCCATCCTTTTTATTTTCCTGTAGGTCAAGATAGATTTCTATACCCCAATGTCTGTATGTCTTAATTCCCAGTTGTATGTAAATACAATTTTTAACATTCATTTTTAAAGCCTTGAGTTCCACATTCTTTCCCTTTTTCTCTCCCCATCCACCCTCATTGAGAAAGCAAGCAATTTGATATACGTTATACACATGTAGTCATGGAAAACACTTCCATAGCAGCCATGTTGTGAAAGACTAACTATATTACCCTCCATCCTGTCCCACCCTCCATTTATTCTAGTCTTTCCTTTGACCTCTCCCTCAACAAAAGTGTTTGCTTCCGATTGTCCCTTCCCTCAATCTGCCATCCCTTCTATTATCACCCCTTTCTTATCCCCTACCTCCATGATTTCCTTTAGGGTAAGATAGATTTCCACATCCAATTGAGTGTGTATGTTATTGCCTCCTTAAGCCAAATATGATGAGAGTAAGGCTCACTGATTCCCTCTAACCTCCCCCCTCTTCTCCTCCATTGTAAAGGCACTTTTCTTGACTCTTTTATGTGAGATTTACTACATTCTATCTCTACCATTATCTTTCTCCCAGTAAATTCCTCTCATTACAAATATCATCTTTCCACGTAGATATATAAACAGTTCAACTTTAATAAATCCGTTATGACTTCTCTTTCCTGTTTACCTTTTCGTGTTTCTCTTGAATCTTGTATTTGAAAGTCAAATTTTCTATTCAGCTCTGGTCTTTTCAACAAAAATGTTGGAAGTCCCCTATTTCACTGGAATTAGATTTTCCCCCAGAAATGTTATATTCAGTTTTCCTGGGTAGGTTATTCTTGGTTTTAATCCTATCTCCTTTGAACTCTGGAATGTTGTATTCTAAGCCCTCTGATTCCTTAGTGTAGAAGCTGCTAAATCTTGTGTTATCTTGATTGTGTTTCTGTAATACTTGAATTGTTTCTTTCTGGCTGATTATAATATTTTCTGTTTGACCTGAGAACTGTGGAATATGGCTACAATATTCCTAACAGTTTTCCTTTTGGGATCTCTTTCAGGAGATGATTGGTGGACTCTTTCCATTTCTATTTTACTCTCTTGTTCTAGACTATCAGGGCAGTTTTCATTGATAATTTCTTGAAAGATGATGTCTAAGGTCTGTTTTTTGATCATGATTTTCAGGTAGTCCAATCATTTTAAATTATCTTTCCTGGATCTTTTTTCTAGGTCAGTTGATTTTCCAATGAGATACTTCACCTTGTCTTCTATTTTTTTTCATTCTTTCAGCTTTGTTTTATAATAATTTCTTGATTTCTCATAAAGTCATTAGATTCCATTTGCTCCATCCTAATTTTTAAGGAATTATTTTCATTAGTGAGTTTTTGGACCTCCTTTTCCATTTGGCCAATTCTGTTTCTCAAGGCATTCTTCTCCTCCTTGGCTTTTTGGAACTCTTTTGCCATTTGGGTAAGTATATTTTTAAAGGTGTTATTTTCTTCAGCATTTTTGGGGGTGTCCTTTAGCAAAGTGTTGACTCATTTTTTCTATGATTTTCTTGCATCACTCTCATTTCTGTTCCCATTTTTTTCTCCACTTCTCTTACTTGATTTGATTTTCAAGTTCTTCTTTGAGCTCTTCCATGGCCTGAGACCATTTCACATTTTTCTTGGAGGCTTTGGGTGTAGGAGCCTTTACCTTGTTGTCTTCCTCTGGCTACATGTCTTGATCTTCCTCATCAGTAAGTGCATAAGAAAATATCTTTTCACCAAGAAAGTAACCTTCTATAGTCTTGTTCTTTTTCCCCTGTTCACTCCTCTTCCCAGCCAATTATTTGACTTTTGAGATCTTTGTTCAATGGAGGGGGTACAGCTCCAAGTTTCTGGGGTTTTGTGCAGCTGTTTTCAGAGATGTGCTCTAGGGACATGTCAATTCTCAGTTCAGCCAAAGTGGTATGTTCAAAAGAGAAGTGTTTACTCCTCTCCTGGCCTGTGCTCTGGTCTGTCAGCAACCACAAGCACTCTTTTTTGCTCTGGAACTGTGAGGAGGGTTCCCTCTCCACAGCCACCACCAGCTCTGCCATGCCAGCACTTCTTACCTCAGAACTGCCACCCAGGACTGTGACCCAGATCAGCCACTTGGTTCTCCCACTGTCTGTAGGCTGAGAGCTCCAGAAGTAGCTGTCACTGCAGCAGTGGCTGCCACCACCCTGGGGCTGGGACTGGGGCTGTGGCCAGACCAACCTCCTCTCTCAACCAGGTGAGAGGAGTCTCCAGTCATTTCCCAATGACTTTTGAACCTGTCTTTGGCATTTGTGGGTTGAGAAGTATGGAAACTGCCACAGCTGCCACTGATTCAGTGCCCTGAGGCCTTGCTCTAGTACCATCTGTGCAGGCACAGCCCAGTCTAGGTTGTGCTCTGCTCCCAGTATGATGCTATATACCCTTCCTGTCAGCCTTCCAGATTGTCTTGGGCTGGAAATCTGCTTCACTCTGTCATTTTGTGGCTTCTGATGCTGTAGAATTTGTTTAGAGTCATCTTTCACAGGCATTTTGAGGGATTTAGGGTAAGAACTCAATCAGGTCCCTGATCCTACTCTGCCATCTTGGCTCTACCACCTAAATAATCTAATCTTAAAGAATGAATGGGTCAAACAACAAATTATAGAAACAATCAATAACTTCATTCAAGAGAATGACAATAATGAGACAACATACCAAAATGTACGGAATACAGTGAAAGCAGTTCCTATGGAAAGCTTTATATCTCTAAATGCTTACATGAATAAAATAGAGAAAGAAGAAATCAATAGATTGGGCATAAAACTAAAAAAAGCTAGAAAAAGAACAAATTAAAAATCCCCCATTAAAAATCAACTTAGAAATTCTGAAAATGAAAGGAGAGATTAATAAAATTGAAATTAAGAAAATTATTGAACTAATAATTAAAACTAAGCTGCTTTTATGAAATAACAATAAAATTGATAAACTTTTCATTAATTTAATTTAAAAAAGAGGAAAAACCATATTAACAGCATCAAAAACTAAAATGGGAATTCACCACCAATGAAGAGGAAATCAAAACAATATTTTGGAACTATTTTGCCCAACTCTATGCCAAAAATTTGACAATTACAGTGAAATGGATGAATATTTACAAAATATAAATTGCTCAGATTGACAGAAGATGAAATAAAATACTTAAATAACCCAATTTCAACAAAAGAAATTGACCTCATTGAAATCCCTAAGGAAAAAAATTTCTCTGGCTACTTGGATTTACAAGTGAATTCTATAAAACATCTAAAGAATAACTAATTCCAATACTATATAAACTATTTGGAAAAATAGGTGAAGAAGAAATCTCACCTAACGAATTGTTTTTATGATACAAATGTAGTGCTGATACCAAAATCAGGAAGACCTAAAAGAAAGAAAGAAAATTATAGACCAATTTCCCCAATGAATATAGATGCAAAACTTTTAAATAAAATATTGGCAAAGATATTACAGCAACTTATCTTGAGGATAATACACTATGACAAGGTAGGGTCACTTATCTCAATGATAATATACTAAGACCAGGAACACAGGACTGGTTCAATATGAGAAAAACTATCAGCATAATTGACCATATCAACAACAAAACTAACAGAAATCATATTATCTCAATAGATGCAGAAAAAGCATTTGACCAAATACAACACCCATTCCTATTAAAAACACTGGAGAGCATAGGAATAAATGGAGTCTTCCTTAAAATGATAGGTAGCATCTATCTAAAACCATCATCAAGTATGATACGTAATGGCTATAAGCTATAAGCATTTCCAATAACATTGGGAGTGAAACAGGGATGTCCATTATCACCACTGTTGTTCAATATTGTACTAGGAATATTAATTTTAGCAGTAAGAGAAGAAAAAGAAATTGACAGAATTAGAATAGGCAAAGAAGAAACAAAGCTATCTTTGCAGACGATTTGATTATTTAGAGAATTATTATTTAGATTATTTAGAGAATCCTAGAGAATCAAATAAAAATTACTTGAAATAATAAACAATTTTAGCAAAATTTCAGGATAAATAAACCCACCTAAGTCATCGGCATTTCTATATATAACTAACAAAGCCCAACAGCAAGGGATAGAAAAAGAATTTCCATTTAAATTTACTATAGACATTATAAAATATTTGGGAATCTACCTGCCAAAACAAATCCAGGAACTATATGAACACAATTACAAAACACTTTTCACACAAATAAAGTCAGATCTAAATAATTTGAAAAATATCAGTTGGTCATTGGTAGACTGAGCTAATATAATAAAAATGACAATTCTACCTAAATTAATATATTTATTCTGTGCCATGCCAATCAAACTACCAAAAATTATTTTATAGAGCTAGAAAAAACAATTACAAAATTCATCTGGAAGAACAAAAGGTCCAGAATATCAAGGGAATTAATGAAAAGAAATGCAAGTGTGTTATGGTAATTAGGGTGGGACTTTTTTTTTTTAGGAATGCTGAGGTAATCAAGTACCTTTGATGACTTTTGTCTTTCAAATGTAATGGTAAGCAAAGTGGACTTTTTGTTGTCTTTTGTTTCTTCCATTGAAGCAAGAGTCTTGACCTGCTTAAGAAACAAGAAAGCCTAGTTCACATAGGTTTGAATTACATGGTTGTGATGCCCTTTGACCCTGAAAGAGTGTATAAAAACTCAGAAGTTAGCATTTTTGCCTTAGGGGACACACTCATTGAGAGAATGTTGGTGATGATACTCTGGGTAGCCTTTGAAGCAGCCTGCCTGCTTTGAAAACCCAGTTGGTGGTGTTTTTCTGTCTGGCAACTGTTGGTGTATTGCCTGGACAGCTAGAAACCTGTCTGCTGATTGATGTTTATTTGCTCTGTTTATATAATGTATGCTTGTAATTTCTGTTTGTATTCTCTCTGAAGTTCAGAGTGCTGGCTTTTCCCCTTGAACTAAGTGAATGATATATGTATGTTTAATTAAAGTGATATTGTTAACCCCTTAAAGTTACTTTCTTTAGAAAAGCAGATCAAAGAATCTGTGCTAGCAGCTTTTCCATGTGCTGGTGTTATTAGTCTTACACCCACACAGTAGATGCAAGAAAAATTGTTGTTACAAAGGGAAGGTGTATCAGATATTAAATTGTATTATAAAACAGCAATCATCAAAACTACTCGGAATTGGCTAAGAGACAGAGTGGTGGATGAGTGGAATAGGTCAATTATGCAAGACACAACAGTCAATGACTATAGTAATCTACTGTTTGGTAAATCCAAAGCCTCCAGCTTCTGGAATAAGAACTCACTATTTAACAATAACTTGGGAAAATTGGGAAATAGTATGGCAGAAAGTAGGCATAGACCAACAACTTATACTCTATACCAACATAAAGTCAAAATGGGTACATGATTTAGATATAAAGGTTAATGCGATAAGCAAATTGTGAGAGCAAGGAATAGTTTACCAGTCAGATCTATGGAGAATGGAAGAACTTATGACGTAATAAGAGATGGAGAACATTATGAAATGCTTAAATTTGATGGATAAGTGTAGTGGTAATCCGGGTGGCTCTTAAGTGCCTTAAATGATTCTGGTCTTTGTTTGAATGGGGCAGGTAAAGTGGAATCTTTTACCTTGGAATGTTTCTCAGCACTAAGACAATCAGGAGTCATTGACCTATGGTGGTACTAGGGATTAACTAACTTTCCCACACCCTAAGTGGGACTCTTCACTGTTCTTTGTTTGAATGCTTCTCAGCACTGAGGTAACCAAGTGCCCCAGGGCCCTGAGATGGGTATATAACACCCGAGGTTGGTGTTTGACTTTTGAGGCTCACTCATGGAAAGAGTGTTGAGATTCTGGGCAAGCCGTTGTAATTGCCCCCCAGCTTTGATAACCCAGATCCATTGGTGCTTTTCTTTTTAGTAACTATGTGTCTTGATTAGACAAAGCCTGTTTGTTGAATAATGTAATTTGATCTGTTGATATTTTCTGTTTGCAATTTCTATTTGTATTTGCTCTGAAGTTCAGGGTGCTGGCTTTTCCCCCTGAACAAAGTGAATGATATATGTATGTTTGATTGAAGTGAGATTATAAACCCCTTAAAGTTGCTTTCCTTAGAAAAGCAGATCGAAGAACTTGTGCTGGCAGCTCTTGTTGCTGGTCTTGTTGAGGCTGTTTCAACAATCTGGCTAGCAGCTTCTGTGGTGGTGAAAGATCCACCCACAGCCAGCACCCAGAAAACTGCCACAGCACAGGTTCTTTTGATCTGCTTAACTAAGGAAAGCAAGGTGAAGGAGTTTGACAAGCTTACTTTAATTCAGCATACATATATCATTCACTTAGTTTAGGGGAAGAGACCAGCACACTGAACTTCAGAGAAAATTACAAACATCAACAGACAGACCCAATACAGATTCATAGTTACCAACATCTAGGTTCAGCCTGGGAGCTCAGAACAAGGGCTGGCCCAGAGTCACGCTAGCCACCACTGCTGTGGGAATGAGCTCCAAGGAAGAGGGGGCCAGCCCCTGGTTTTTATATCTTTTTTCAGCATCAGGGGTGTGCCAGTAAGGCAAAATGGGCTTAGTTTAATGGGTGTGCTTGAGGAGTTTGGCTTTTGTTTATGGTGAAAGTACTTTCACCTGTTAAACGCTAAGCCCCAGGCCCAAAGCCCTATCAGGTGTGAAACCCCTGTGGGCGAAGATTAAAGACTTAAAAGGGACCAATTCGGGAAGCAATGGGTCTCTGGACTCTGGTCTCTAGTCGTTGACTTGAGAACGCCAGAGGCTTGGCTGC
>JAQQSZ010000220.1:0-24504 GCA_028646595.1 Phalanger gymnotis | reverse complement strand
ATGAGGAGGCTACTCTGGTGCAGTGTGCAGAACAGAAGTGAAGGCATGCACATGCATTTGACAATCCGTTGAGAATCTCTTTTCCCTTGAATGTTGAACCTTTGTGGCAGTTTGGAAACAATTTGATGACAGGTTGAAAAATTGCAAGGATACATTGTTGTTAGTCAGAAGCAGTCAGAATTTGATGTAATCACTGCACGAACACAAAAATTGCTGCGCATGTGATCATGATGGTTTGGAATTGTTGCAAAAACAAACCTATAATGCTTCAAATATCCATAGTCTTGTTGTCACAGAGGAAAAATATATGTGTAACATAATTGGGCAATTATTTACTGCTTAAGGAGCCATTAATAATTTTTTTAGCTTGAACCCCTTGGAACATCAGCACAAACCCAACCGCTAAATAGGAATTGCTGCTCTAGGTCATGTGTGGGTGGCCAGGCACTTAGCAAAGTTCTGGAGAGCATGGCTGGAGAAGGAAGGAAAAGAAAGAAAGAAGCATTTATTAAGCTCCTACCATATGCTAGGCACTGTGATAAATACTTTACAAATGTTATTTAATTTGATCCTCAAAACAACCGCAGGGAGGTAGGAGCTATTATTCTCATTTTACAGTTGAAGAAGCTGAAGCAAACAGAGGTTAAATGACTTGCTTGGGATATTCAACTAGTGTCTGAGATTGGATTTGAACTCAGGTCTTTCTGCTTCCAGGCTCAGCTCTATATTCACAATGCCACCTAGCTGCTGAGAGTGACTCTATTGGATCTTCAGCTGTAATACACTAAATTATTTGACTTCTCTTTCCACAGATTAAGAGCAGAGGTCTCCTTAGAGATAGGCACAATAATAAATAACCTTGAAAAATGACTGCCAATAATATAACAAAAAAGGAAAATGATAAATGTTGGAGAATATATGGGGAAATTGGACACTAATGCATTGTTGGTAGAGTGGTGAAACTGATCCAACCATTCTGGAGAACACTTTGGAACTATGCCCAGAGGGCTATAAAACTGTGCATGCCCTTTGATCCAGCAATACCATTCCTAGTTCTGTATCCCAAAGACATCATAAAAAATGGAAAAGGATCCACATGTATAAAAATATTTGTAGCAGCTCTTTTTGTGGTGTCAAAGAATTGGAAATTGAGGGGATGCCCATCAATTCGGAAATGGCTGAACAAATTGTGGTATATGAATGTGATGGAATACTACTGTGCTATAAGAAATGATGAGCAGATGGACTTCAGAAAAACCTGGAAAGATTTATATGAACTGATGCTGAGTGAGGTGAACAGAACCAGAATATTGTACACAGTGACAGCCACCTTATGCGACGACTAACTTTGATGGACTTAGCTCTGCTCAGCAATGCAAGGTTCTAAGACAACTCCAAAACACTCATGATGGAAAATGCTATCCACACCCAGAGAAAGAACTACAGACTCTGAATGCAAAAAACAGATTGAAGAGTACCATTTGCTATCTTTTTTATGTTTGGTTTTGTTTCTTCTTTCTCGTGGTTTATCCCATTGGTTCTAATTCTTCTTTATAACATGACTAATGTGAAAATGTGGTTAATATGTATATGTAGAGGCTATATCAGATTGCCTACTGGTTTGGGGAGGGGAAAGGAGAGGAAGGTGGAGAAAATTTAAAACTCAAAAGCCTATGGAACTCAATGTTGAAAATTAAAAATAAATTAATTTAAGAAGAAAAAAAAAGAGAAATGATGAGCAGGCAGATTTCAGAAAAACCTGGAAAGACTTACATGAACTGATGCTGAGTGAAGTGAGCAGAACCAGGAGAACATTGTACACCATAATTGCAATATTGTGCAATGACCAACTTTAATAGATGTAGCTCTTCTTAGCAATGCAATGACCTAAGACAATTCCAAGGGATTCCTGGTGGAAAGTGCTGTCCACATCCAGAGAAAGAACTATGAAAAATAAATGCAGATCAAAGCATATCATTTTGTCTTGTTTTTGTTTTCTCTTTCTTATGGGTTTTCCCTTTTGTTCTGATTCTTCTTTCACAACATGACTAATGTGGAAACGTTTAATATGTTTGTATATGTATAGCCTATATCAGATTACTTTCTGTCTTGGGAAGAAGGGAAGGGAAGGAGAGAGGGAGAAAAAATTGGAACTCAAAATCTTATAAAAGTGAATGTTGAAAACTATCTTTACATGTAATTGGAAAAAAATAAAATACTATTAAGTGGAGGGGGAAAGGAAAAATGACTGCCAAAAGCCAGACAACAACACAGAGAAAATTAGAAAAAAGTAGGTAACATATAAATACTTGTCTGGGGCCATTCTCCTAACGTAGGAGAAAACTACCCTATACACTTCAGTTACTCATGAGAGCTTTAGTATACTACATCCCAGTATAGTACTGATGATGCTGATGATCCTGTGTCAGGCAGAAGGATAAATGGTACTCAATATATTCCATTTATTTAGACATTCAGCATGTATTTATTAAGTACTTACTATTTGTAAGGCACAGTGCTAGACATTGATCATATAAAGATGAAGTAAAAGAAGAATGGAAAATATACATTTTGGAAAGAATTTCACTAAAAGTATTTTTTCCAGTCTTGGTATTTAAAGGAGCAAGCAGGAGGAGGCTGTGATGGACTAGACCTTCAACCTTGGGATATAGGACCTCATTGAGGAGAGACCCCAGGATATTTGCCTTTGGGTGGAAGAAATTCTGGGAAGTCATTGGGGGAATAAACAGGGTAGGACTGTGCTAAGCAGGAAGGAGTTCGCCTGGGATATAGGTTTTAGAGGAAGGAAGCACTTTCACTTTGTAGCATCGTATTTTAACTAATTGTCTTTTTTAAGCTTGGTTGCTTCTACCTGCTGGAGGAGTACAACATCTGTCAATACCCTCTAAATTTCAGCATGTGAGACAAAGGCCTAGCTGCCCTGTCTTAAGTGTGGTTCTGAATGTTGTGCTGCCCTTTCCATTCTATCCTCTTAGCCACTCTGTTCCTGACACGGAAGATGTTTTTAAGGAAGGCAGAATTTTCTAACAATGCTCTCCAGAAGGGCTAACCTTCACTGGTAAAATGCCCCAGACCTATTTGACCTCTTTGAAGGCATCAAAAGAGATCATCTTTGAAGCTACACCTGGATTGGTTTTATGAAAAACCTCATTGCAATATTTTCACATTTCATTTTGAGATCAGAAGAAAGATTTCCCTGGCAGATTCAATGATGGGACAACTAGTAAATTGAATGTGTATGTCCAGGAAGGAAGAAACTTAAAAAAAACCATCATTGGGTTGCAGATCAAGCTGTTATATATGCTGCACAAATGTGAATACATCCCCTAAGCAAGAACTGCTTAAGAATTCCCTCTTTCAAGAAGCCTTTCCCAACTACTACCTTCTTACTTCCCTTGTCACCACTGCCCTTTCCCTTACTTGGAATCACTCAATATTCATTGAATTATATAGCCTAAACCTACTTATCATATGTTGTCTCCTTTCAAAAAAAAGTTTGATAAATGTCTTTGTTTTTTATATTGGAGTTATTTTAAGTTCTTCCCTCCCCCAACCTCCTCACCTCTACCATCCAATGAAACCTCCTTTGAAACAAAGAAAAACCAAGTAAACAAAACAACTGGCATAGCAATTATGCCCAATAGCCTATTCAACATTCTATTTCTGTAGTCACCCCACCCCAACCAAGAAATGGAGAAAATTTAGATTTTTTTCATCTCTTCTCTGGGGCCACAATTAGTCATTACAGTTACAGTGTTCAGTTTCATTTCATTGTTCTTTTCATTTACATTATTGTAGTCATGATGCATACTATTTTCCTGGTTTTGGTCACTGCACTCTGTATCAATTTGTACAAATCTTCCCATACTTCTCTGAATTCTTCATATTGGCCAGTTCCTCCAACACAATATTCTTCCGTTACATTCATATATTACAATTCGTTCAGCCATTTCCTAGTTTGTTTCCAGGTTTTTCGGTACCTCAAAAAGTTCCAGATATAATACATTAACCCCTAAACTAAGCTTTCTGAGCACAAGGCCTACATCTTATTTATCTTTTTATGTCTCTTAGATGCTAGCACAGTGTTCTGCATGAGAGACATTTATTATATGTTTGTCAAATGATAAAATAATCATTTTTTAGTTATTTCCCCAGCTAAGAGCACGAACTTTTCAAGGGCAGGAACCATAAATTTCTATTTCTTTCATAACCACTACAGTACCCAACATAGTGATGGGCATGTGGTAGATACTCAATAAATGCTAAATGTAAAAAAGAAAAAAATTGGTGTGGTTGGCTGATCATTTGGAGTCCCAACATTTCAGTAATAAACTACTGTGTCTAACAAAAATCTCAGTGCTCTTGCATTTCAGTGAGCTTCCTGGGAGGACAGCACAGTCCTAAGAAGAATTTGATACCTCCATACTGGCTTTACTGATTAGAATGAGGGGAGTGGACCAGCATCATTCACTTCCTGGTCATGGAGACTTTGGTTGCCCTCTTTCAGCTCATTTGGGTTGAGCTGAGAAACTAGAGGTCACTGATTTCATCATTACACCAAGGGAACCAACCTGGAACATTTTAATGAAACCAAACGGCAGAGATTTCTGACTTAACTTAGAGTATGGCATTAAGATTGGAAAACCCAGGTGAACCGGAGTACAATGTAAGCATAATGAAGTTATTGATTTTAATTTTCTGGCCTTTCTGTGGGAGGATGAAACACCCATATCTACCTGATGCAGGAAGGAAAAAAGATGTAGGTCAGATGGAAACCTGGAACAGGTCCAGAAGCTAAGGTTTTTCCAATGACTCTTAGGATGATTAGTTTTCTTTTCAAATGGATGGTTGTTTATTTGTCTTTTTTTCATTCAGACCTACAATTTAACTGGTATAAGGATGTCATGGTGTAGAAATTCCTCACCTCATTGATATAGATTGGCAATTTGCCTATAGCTTATAGTCTTGGGCACTGAGAATGGCCTTGGGCACTGGGAGATTAAGTGATTTGCCTGGGATCAAACATCTAGTCAGGAGCAGGACTTGAGAAGACAACTTTTTCTGATTTCAAGATTGGCTTTCTAGCTTGTCTACCATTCTGCCTCCCTTCACATGGATGATAACAGGTAGCAATAGTCATTAAGGATCCTTCTGTCATTTCCCTACTCCAGTGAGTCCTCACATGCATGCTAAGCCCCTGGTCATTCTTTCTGTCTAGTTGTCTATCCCTGATTTTTCTTGTTTTCACTTCAGTAATAATTTTGCCAATTTTCCTGAAATGTGTGGGGACTCCTTTTGTCTTGAATAGCAAAACATCCTTCTTCTCTAATAAAAAGAAGATGCTATTTGGCATTTTGTATAAAGGACCAACCTTGGAGGCAGGGAGACCTGGCTTCAAGTCCTTGCTCTGATACATTCTAGCTGTGTGACCTTGGGCTAGTCACTTAACTTCTAATAACCTCCAAGATGATAAGTTATTGATCAGTTGCCAATCTGGATCCTTACAAGGTGTTTCCATCCAGGGAGCTCACAAAATCATCAAAGTCACAGGTCCGGACCATGGAAAAAGAAGGTCCTTACCAGAAAACTGCACCTGCCCCCTCCACCTGATCTTCATCTCTCAGCCCTATCCTTTCCTGTACAGCTATGAGTAAGGTGACAAGCTAGCTGGGGCTCTCCTTGTGATGACAGCTGGATATTGTTCCTTTTGTATTGCTTTTAATAAAACAAACCAACAAACAAACCCATGTACCAAATCCTTCACCTGGCCTTATAGAGTTCAAGGGGGCAGCAAATGAAGCTTTTTGTTGGTGTAAAATGAATCTGAGAGCCTCTCTTGGCTATAGGGTCATAAGTCATCATGCAAATCTGTGGATAAATAGGACCTTTTCTGATAGGCAATTGATCTAAGTTACTAGCAGGTGTCATCATGATCGTCATCCTCACTAGCATTTCCTCAACACTTTAAAGGTTGCAAAGGATTTTACAAATATTAACTCATGTGATCTTCACCGCAACCCAGGAAGAAACTGAAGCAAGCAGAGCTTAAATGACTTGCTTAGGATCATTCGGATAGTGTCTGAGACTTGATTTGAACTCAGATCTTCCTGACTCCAGGCCCAGTGCTTTATCCAATGGACCCCCGGCCGCCTTTAGCCACATTGAGATGTAGGTTGGAACTGAAGTCTCATCCAGCTCTGCTTCCGGCATTGCTGAAGACATCAGAGCATTGTTGCTTGACGATCGATGAGAGGGGCCTCAGGTTCACATTCTTAGATAGGAGCGGTTGTCTTAATCTGAGACGAGCTCCGACTAGTGTCTCCTAGCAATCTGGCCACCCCAAGTCACCTCCTTACTACACAGTCATAGAAGTAAGATGCTTACTTTGAGTCCCCTGCGTGCCTAAGAGAACCAGGGAAGGACGTGTCTTCCGAGGCTCAATCCGGAATGTACTGATTCAGAGCAATTAACGGAAACTCGCATAATACATCAGTTAAGATAGGGATTCCTCCCCCCTGCCCATTTGATCTTATGGCACCTTAAGCATGTTATGGTCTAATTTGTGTTAATATTTTTCTGTATACAAGTCTTTAACTCCTCCTACCAGGCTGTAGACTTCTTGAGGGTAGGAACCTTGTCTTTATTTTTGTATCTCATCCAAGTGCATTGCACATAGTAGAAACTTAGTAAATGTTAGAATGAATGAATCTGAGATACTAAGGAGGGAAATTCCTTAGATCATATAGTCTCGTAAGGCATTCTTAGTAGGAAATCTTATAGGGTTCCTGCTTTGCAATGACCCCTTTCAGGAAGACCAAAAATGGCAGCTAATCAGATCACCAACATAACAAGACTCTCTGATGCTGGTTCTTAAACGTGCAGGCCAGGGATGTGTAACCTGTGGCCTCGAGGCCACATGTGGCCTTCTAGGTCCTTGGATGTGGCCTTTTGACTGAGTCCAAGCTTTATAGAACAAATCCTTTTATTAAGGGGATTTATTCTGTGAAGTTTGGATTCAGTCAAAGAGCCACATTTGAGGACCTAGAGGCCCACATGTGGTTTCGAGGCCACAGGTTCCCCACCCCTGGTGTAGGCTGACTGCCTCCAATTGGGCACACAACAGTACTGCCTGTGTAGTTATTCTGATGACTTAGCTCTCTCTGTCTTTGTCGCTCACAGAACAGATACAGATACACACACACACACACACACAGCTAGCTGTGCTGCTTGTGATTGTGTGTTAGAGGTGGCCTCTGCCAAGTATATTTTAGTTTGTTTGTTTGCTTTCTGCTGGGTGTCTGCTTCCCCAAACCTCAGGGCATTTCCCTGTGGTCAATCACCAATGAACCTGTGCCACTGGTATGCAAGTTCATGAGTTGGAAAGGTTAATTCTACACTTTAGCTGAATGTCTTCTGTCTGAGGAAAGGATACATCACTGGCCTCAACCCTCTGGTTGTTGTAATCATCAGTTTGTAGTGAGTGGTCATTAGAAATGGGTTCCCTAGTTAGCTTCCAAGTTCATTTATGTTAGTGTCAACTCAAAAATGGAGATAGGAGCAAAAGCTTTTCTGAAGGGGGGAAAGCATCATGTCCCTGAGGGTAAACTGGGAGGGTGAACTATGACATATGAAGAGATGTATTTTTCCAGGCCCAAACTCACTGCCTGGTGTTGGTAGGTGTTGGAGAGGTATACAGGGTGCTCAGGAATTCTTTCCTGATAAGACTACTTGCTGAAAAGTCAACATAGGTAGACAAGAGTGAGTCACACCCGTGTCATGCTGACAGACACACCAACTCCTTTTACATGACAAAGCAGCAAAATTGGGCTTTAGCCTGGGTGTGGGTGGGTGTGTTTATGAGAGGGTGTGTGAGACATGGTGTCTGGATATCTCTGTCTAAATATATGCCCGACATAATGTGTAATTTACCAAGAATATAGTCAGTTCTCCCCTCCCCCATTCCCCACAAACCCACAAATACACCCATACCCACACCTATACATGTACACACACACACACACACACACACACACATACACACACACACACACACACACAGCTTTACTGCAAAATGTTGTCAAAGAAAAACTGGTTTTTAAAGGACATTTATCAGTGATAGGGAATGTCTGAGTCCAAATATTAAAGTGATGAAAGAGAATTCTTGGGGTGAAACTTTGCTTGACATCCAGAAATTATTCCATCCTGTACCATTAGGACATGGAAAAGATGGAGAAGCTGGCTTTGTCTTGTGAATCTACCTTGTACAGAGGCCTATAAAAGCAGGCCAGAAACTAGAAGATAGGATTGATGATTTGGGGATGAAAATGTATGTCATGGAGTAAACAGGTATTGGTTCATGGACTTTTTCTTCTTACCAATGCCCACAAGGGCTGGAGCTGAGGAAGAATCTGTGGAGCTGTTCCACTGGAGGATGTAACATCACAAATAATCAGTTATTTATTATGTGCCTACTACATGCCAAGCACTGTGCTAAGCAACAGGCATACAAGGAACAGAAAAAGTTGGACTCTGCCCTCCAGGAGCCCAAAATTTAGGGGGAACCAACATATGATAAAAAAGGTACAAACAAACTATATATGAGTTAAAAAGGAAATAATCAATAAAAGAAAGGTATCCAAATTAAGAGGGACTGAGAAAGGTTTCCAATAGGAGGTGAGATTTTAGCTGAGACTTGAAGGGAAGCTAGGAGGCAAAGATGAGGAGGGAGAGCATTCTAAACATCAGGGAAATGAGACGTCAGAGAAAACGCCCAGAGCTAAGATGGAGTGTCTTGTTCTGGAAACAGGAAGGAGACCAGTGTTACTGTATTGAAGAGGACATTGGGTAGGAGCAGAACAGGGGTGTAAGATACAAGAAGACTGGAAGGGGAGAAGTGTTGGTTATGAAAGGCCTTGAATGCCAGACAGGATTTCGTTTTTGATCCTGGAGGTTGTAAGGAACCACTGGAGTTTGCTAAGTGGGGGTGGAGTGTGGTGTGATGTGATTGGACCTGATTCAAGAAAAACCACTTTGAGAGCTGAAAAGATGATAGATCAGAGTGAGTAGAGACTTGTGGCAAGCTGACCGACCACCAGGCTATTGTAATAGTCCAGACAGGAGGAAATAAAGACCTGCACCAGCGTAGTGGCAGTATTAGAGGAGAGAAGGGGGCATATTCTAGAGATGTTGCAAAGGTGAAATCCACAGGCCTTCTCAACAGATTGGATATGGGGATGAAAGATACAGAGGAGTTGAGAATGACCCCTAGGCTGCAAGCCTGGGCAACTGGGAGGCGATGATGCCCTTGACAATAAGAAACTTTGGAAGGGGAAGAATTTGGGGGAAGAATAATGAATTCAGTTTTGAACATGTTGAATTTAAGGTGTCTACTCCAATTCAAGATGTCTAATAGTCAGAGATATTTGATTGGCGGTTAGCAGAGAGTTTGGGGCAGGATAGGTATATCTGAGGATCATAAACAGAGATGATAATTAAATCTGTAGGAGCTGATGAGATCACCAAATGAAGAAGTATAGAGGGAGGAGAAAAGAAAGCCCTGACCACAACCCTGTGGGATGTACATGGTTAGTGGGCATGACCTAGATGAAGATGCAGCAAAAGGAACCGAGGAGGAGCAGTGAGATAGATATGAGGAGAACCAAGACAGGGTGGTGCCCCCAACGCCTGGAGAGAGCAGAGTATCAAGGAGGAGGGGGTGATTGACAGTATCCAAGGCTATGGAGAGGTCAAAAAGGAAGAGGATTGAGAATAGGCCCTTGAATTTGGCCAAATGATTGTTGTAGGAATGAGGAAAAGGTAGAAGTATCACTGCTTCTTCTGTCACCATTCAGCATGTGGACACGAAGGGCTATTTTAACCTTTTGGTAAGGTTATACTATATTGACTGTATATGCAAAAAGGCATAATTTTTGTATGACACAGACACAATTATGAGCCATTAAATGCGCTGTGAATCCACCGTGGGAGACCTAACTGAATCCAATCTATAGTTATTTATTAGGCATCTACCTGGTACAAAGTACTGCCAGGTATACCAATGACCCAATAAAAACAAAAACTCACACCCTAATGTGAATGAGCTTACAGGGGAATGCCACGTGTAAATAGATAAGTATTCATGTGATAATTGAAGGAGGAAGGAGTCTAGAATGGTTTTTGATAAGATCTAGCCCAGACTCGTAGAAAAAGAGTACATTACAGGTAGCTTACCATCAGTGAAATGATACAGCTTGTGCAAATACACAGAGGTGGGAAATGAGTACCAAGTTTAGGAAACAGCAGGGTAGGCTCCTTTGGTTGGATTGTAGAGTGTGTGAAGGTGAGTAATTGTACAGTAAACCTAGAAAGGTAGATTGGAGTCAAATTGCAAAGGGTGTTAAACCCCAGGCTAAGGAATTTGTATTTATCCTCAAGGCAATGGGGAGACATTGAAATTTCTTGAGCAGACTTGTGCTTTAGGAAGATTTCTTTTGATAGCTGTGTAAAGAAGAGATTGTGGAGGGAAGGGACTAGATATCATCAAGCCCATTTGGTGCCTATTACAAGGAAAAGAATATAGTAGGGGTAAAGCCAGAAAAAGCCCAGAGGGTGTGTTGGATACAGTTGCACACCCCAGGGTGTGCATGCTGACTCCTGGGGTTTCAGAGGCCTAGTCTCTGTGGGAAGAGTTTCTACATAATTAAATCTGGTCCAAGTTATGTAAATATGGTCAGTGATAATTAATTCCCATGACCGTCTTGTGAGACTCTTTGCTTCCTTGAGAAAATTGTGCTCTGAGGTCCCTCGTGAAATGATTTCTCCTTTCTGGGACAAAAGGCCCCAGGGAACTCTGCATTTGCTTAGCTCACTCAGAGCTATACTTTGGAGTGATCGTGGGTCTGGCATTAAGGGGTCATCAGGAGAAAGCACGGAGAGGAGGGGCAGTGCCAGTGAGGGTAGAGGTGAAGCAGGTGTCTAGTGGTTAACAGGAGATTTTTTTAAGTGAGTCATTTCTTAGCTAGTGTTGGTTTACATTGACAAATCTGCTTTGAGGTGCAAACAAGATGCATTTGCTGCTATAACAAATGATTAGCCCTAAAAGCATTTTTCCCCAGTGTGGCTTCAGCTCAAGTCATTCCTAGAGAAAGCAAGCATGAAGTTTGTAATAGCGGGAAAGTGCCTCCACTACTCACTGGCCTGCTCAGTAGCAGTGATTATGAATGCTAATGACCTAATACACTTACCCAGGTTATGTCCCCCTGGCTAACAGAGCTGCCTATATTCATAATGTCTTCCACAGAATGAAAGAATTTACAGGTCAATTGGCTGATGAACTTTTAGCTCAGGGAATATTCCATTTCAACAAGGAGGGCATGAAGCTTGTAGTCTAATTACTACACACACATAGACTTTTCTTAACACCGGGTGTTTTTCTTCCTGTAGGACTTCCTGCCAGACGCTGATTTATGGCTTCTCGATGCTTTGTGCTGGTGGGGCTCTGTCCTCTTTTGTGGCCAGCTGGTGCCCTTTGGGGCTCGTCATAGGTGATCTAAAATGCACCCTTTGGCACTCTTTTCATGATACCATGTGAGAAAGCAGGGAGGTATCATGGAAAGGATGATAGATTTTTGAGTAGGGAAATCTGGATTCAAATCCTTTCTCTGACATTTACTAGATGTGTGACCCTGGGCAAGTCATTTTACCCCTCTGAAGCTCATCTGTCATACCTGTTAAAATAAGGATAATAATACCTATATTTTTTATTTCACAGGGTTGTTGGAAGGGATAGAATCTGTAATTTTATTAGCATACGTAGGTCCCCAGTGAAGAAATTCTCTCTACCCATGAGGGTTAGTACCTCCTATTTTCTGTGTAACTTGGAGTCTAAGTTTCAGCAAGTCCCAGGAGGTTAAATCACTTTCTGGAGTCACAGAGCCAGTAGGTACCAGTGGCAGGACAAGATCTCAGATCTTTCTGGCTTCAAGATTGACTCTTTAGTTGCTGGGCCACACTGACTCTGGTAAGAGGAAAGCATTCTGTAAATCTTAAAATTTCTAGAAAAATGTAAATTGTTTGTATTATTCTTGCTTTGCTGCAAATTCTATCATATACCTCGAGAGATAAAAGCTCTTTGTCATTGTTGTTCAGTCATTTCAGTAGTATCCGACTCCTTGTGACCCCATTTGGGTTTTCTTGGCAAAGATACTGCAGTGGTTTGCCATTTCTTTCTCCAGTTCCTTTTACAGATGAGGAAACTGAGGCAAACAAGGTTAACTGACTTGCCCAGGGTCACATAGCTAGTAAATGTCTGAGACGGGATTTGAACTGAGGAAGATGAGTTCCTGACTTCAGGCCTGGCACTCTACCCACTGTGCCATGTAGGTCTGCAAAGCACTTTATATACATTCTTTCTTGTGATCCTCATTAGAGATGTGAGACCAAAGGGATCTGAGGGCTCTTTTCCCCTAATGCCATCTAAGAACTAGAGAGGTATTTCTCTGTCTTCTTCTCCCTACACATCTAATCTAAGGGAAAGGCAATCTTGGTTGGTGGCCAGGAGAAAGGGGAGTTGTTTGAGCTCTCTGAATTTCCTTAATATGAAGACTGAGAGATGTATAGTTGTTGAATGAATGGCTGGATGAATAAATGGATGAATGGATGGATAGATGGATAGATTAAGGTTACCATAGGGGACCATGGAATTAATATTTTCTGGAGAGATTTAAGGAAAGGATCAATAACAGAGAGAGAGAGAGAGAGAGAGAGAGAGAGAGAGAGAGAGAGAGAGATGTACAATCATACCTAGAAGCAGAGGGATGGATTAAATGACCTCTGATGGTCCTTTTCAAACTCTCTGACCTCCCCCCTTGCCATCTTGGAAGCAGATTAAGTAAAGAAGGAATTATTTCTGATCAGAGAAATTAAGAAGCTCTGTCTCAGACAAGGGAGACTGAATGTATAGTTTCGAAGTCGTGTCAGCTAAAAGCAACAACAAAAACAGACAGCTCCCTGTCTCTTTTGCATGTTTGTCGATACTTATGTGCCTCTTTAAGTCTGTGTGATGTCTTATGTGTGTGCTGGAGGTATTGGGGGCAGAGGAAGCATTTGCAAAATAGGCATTTTTCAAAATCACAGCAAAACTGGCTTATTGATGCCTTTCCTCTCAATCTCCTTTTGCAGTACCCCTAAACTACCTCACAGTGTCACTAGAGTTCACTTACTCCTAGACCCAAGCAGGAAGAGACTGACTGGAAGATTGCAGACCCTTGAGATGATAAGATTAAGATCTGTCAGGGACCTCAGACATTATCCAGCCCAGTGCTCAACTTTTCAGATGAGGAAACTGAGGACCAGGGAGGAGATGTAATTTGACCGAAGTCATGGGGGCAGCAAGTAGCAGACGGGATAGAAGGAAGATAGGTTCCTTCTGGCTCCCAATCTGCTGAACCGAATTTCCACCTCATGTGCTGGTGTTAGCTATGTTGGGGATTCAAGGTAGATTTCCCTATTATTTTAAAGGAAGCTATAGATTGAATTCTGAGGTGGATGGAGTGTCCCCATATTGCAAAAAGACATTGCAGAGAGCCTGGCATTAAGAGGTCTAAATAAAGGTGTATGATGAAGATTTCAGCCCAGGAATGTATCTCCACCCTGGGAGTCTCACTATAATGGAGTCTGGGAATTGAAACGAAAAAGAAGAAAGACTTTCTGACTCTTCGCTCTAACCAAGTGTGATGGTTGTTTGCTGGAGGTGGAAAAAGAAACTTTTTTTAAAAAGATATCTTCCTAGTATGGTAGTGTTTTGAGAAGCTATTTGCTGTCAGTGGAATGTAATGAAAACAAATGTGGTAACCTCAGCACAACAGCTAGGAAAATTAGAATCTAAAGCTGATTTTTCTAACAATTGCAGTGGTCAGATCTGATTTCTCTTGCCCATCCCAACCCCTTCTGGGTTCGGTCTTCTTTTTCATACATGCCACCTTCAACACAGAGTAGAGCTGTTCCTTTCACGTTTCACTCTCTAGTCCTGGTGTGTAATTTTTAAATTTTTTTTTTTCGTGAATGAGAAACAGACTTTGAGAACCTCCATGCTTGAACATGAAACTATAATGTGCCCTGCATGTCTCCATTGGGCTGCACAAGGTCCATATGGGTGTGGTTAGGCTGGCAAGCCACACATAGGGATCCATGGGATGCTGGGTAATTATGACTACTCTGAAACCAGTTATTAAGCCTGTGGCTATGACAAAGATGTGAAACAGAGGGATAGTGTCTAGGACTTTTCTCCTTGTGATGCTCCTTTTAGCTAAAAAGATTCAAACAAGTCTTGGAATGAGGCCTAGAGATACTGGGAGGATGAGAAGAGAAAACCAAGACAGGACATTTCTCTGACTCCATTTTTATTAACTTCCCCACCAGCAGACATGGCCATGTGCAGGGGTCATTGGGTTGCCACAATAATGGAGCTTTGTTGAGGGGATTAGAATGGTGGACTTGGAGTCAGAAGATCTAGGTTCAAATACCACCTCTGACATAATCTGTATAATTGTGGGCAACTAATTAATAAACATTTATTAATTACCTACCATCCCCTGGAAACTGGGGATATAAATATAAAAGTGAAATAGTTCCTGCCTTTATGGAATTTACATTTTATTGGGAGAGACAATACACACACACACACTCACATACACACACACATCTATCTATATATTGGATACAAGGTATATATGTAGATAGATATAAATATACACAAATACACATATATGTTAGATACAAGGTAGACAGGTAGATAGATAGATAGATTGATAGATAGATAAATAGTGATTTGGGGGGAGGGTTCTAGAAGTTGGGGGATCCAGAAATCCTTTATATAGAAAGTGGTACTTGAGATGAGCCTTCAAGGAAAATAGAAATTCCAGGAGACATAAATGAGAGGATATTATGTACCGGGCATGAGGCATGGGCAGTGCAGAGGCATGAGATAGGAAATCGAATATATGAAGATCTGTAAGAAGGCCAGATTGGTTGGATGGTCGGGCACATGAAATAGAGTAAGGATGGCAAGGTAGGTTGGGATCAGGTTGTGGATGGCTTTAAATGCAAGAGGACCTTGAGGTGTTAGGGAGACACCAGAGTTTGATGAGTAGAGGAAAGACATGGTTATACTTGTATGTTTGGAAAATCACTTTGGCTGCTGTTTACAGTGAAGGGAGACTTGAGGCAAGTAGAATTCTGTTGCAGGTTAGAGGTGATGAGGGACTGGACTAGAGAAGTGGCTATAAGGATTTAGCAAAGGGGCATACTTGAGAGATAATGTGGGACCAGAAATGACAAGATTTGGCAACTGATTTGATATGTGGGCTAAGGAAGGGTGAGAAGTGAAAGATAACGCTGGGGTTGCTAACGGCAATAGAGAAATGAGGAAGAGAGTGGGTCTTGGGGGAAATTATGTTCTTGAATGTGTTGAGTCTGAAGTGCCTGTGGGACAGCCAGTTTGAAATATTCAAAAAGTTATAAGGGACTAGAAGCTCAGGAAAGAGACTATGATTGGATTGTTGGTAAATAAACCCAAGGGAGCTGATGATGTCACCAGTGAGAAAGTATAGAGAGAAGACAGAAGGGGTCCAGGATGGAGCTTCACATATATCCACAGTTAGGAGGCAAATTTGTCAACTGTTTTGAGCCTCAGTTTCCCTATCTATAAAATAAGGGTAATAATACATACGGCATGTCTCTCGTAGGGTTGTTATGAAGTTCAGATTAGATAATGTAGATAAAATACTTTGCACAGTTTAAAACACTGCATAGGGTTTCCCAAAAGTTTTAGCACATTTTAAAGCTTTAATAAGTTTAAATTAAAAATATAAATATTAGTTATGATAATCATGATTTCTAAGGTCTCTTTCAGGTCCGAACCTTTTGACCTAGAACTATAAGGGCCATGGAAGATAATCTTCACATAAGATCATAGAATTTAGTGCTGGAAGGGACATTAAAGATAATTGATATATTCCATAGACCCATTGTGGGGAATGAGCTTGGTAAAATTAAAAGCCTTATTGAAATGTATTTTGTATGTATATAATATATGTGTGTGTATATGTATGGATGTATATGTGTGTATATGATCATCATGTAGACCAACTCCTTCATTTTACAAATGAAGACACTGAGGCTCAGAGAACTCAAGTGATGTGTCCAAGGTGACCTGGGACTAAGTGGCAAGAAGCAGAATTTGAATTCAGGTCCTGGGATTCCAAGTACAGCATTCTTTCTTTACACTGCACAACCTACCACCCCTCTTCTAGTGTTTGTCCAAGCATATTAGCCCTGCCTGGCTCCGGTGGAGCTGTCTCTTGCCCCTGGCCCATAACGGATTTGAGGAGAAGGACAAATGATCAAATCGGGATCCACAGAAGCTGTGGTGTGAATCCTGGTTCCATGCTCACAGGAACTTGAGGAGGGAGGTTGGGGAGCTTGGGTAGCAGCCATGGGAATCAGGTGGAGCTGATGAAATAAGGAGGCAGGTCTGCAACAGATGATCCCCAAAATCATCATCTCTCCTGTTACCTTTTATTCCTTCTCATGGGAATCTAGGAGGTACTCTGAGCATGCGAGTTGTGGGCAGGAGCTGGTATTCTCTGAGTAACCCAAAGGGACAAGGATGTGTAAAGAGGCGGAGGAGGGGAGTATGGAGAGTTGGCTGAGAATGAGAGTCTTGGGGAATGTGGGCTTGGCAAGTCCTACCGCTGAATAGAAATTCTAGAATTTTTCTTCTCTGATACTTTCTTTTAAAATCTATTTAGTCAACAGAACCAATATACCTTAAGCAAGGGGCATTTTATTTTCTTTGGTCATATCCTACTCTTTTACATGACTTAGTATTTGTACAGAGTATGCCATAGGAGCTTACAATTTAAAGCTAGAAGGCACCTTGCAGATCGTCTCTAACTGCATTTTACAAATGAGGAAACTGAGACCCAGAGAGGTAAAGTTATGTGACCAAAGTTACACAACAAATTCATAGCAGAACTGAGATTTGAACCCAGGACTTCTGTCTTCAAACACAGAGCTCTTTTCACTACACTAGGTTCCATCTATAAAAAGGCCCAAGGGCCCAAATAAGCAATGGTATGGAGTTAAAACAGCCTATGAAAGACATTGAGAACACACACACACACACACACACACACACACACACACACACAATTATTTGCGAGGCCAGGCTATGAAGTCTGGACCCTGGGAGGGATCTGTTCTGTGAGCATCCTCTCTTTTAGCCTGTGGATCATCAGTGATAGAGAACAACTTTTGAGTCAGGCCAACATAGACATGGCAGCTGCTTTTGTCACTAGAGCGACCGAGTCACTAGTGACATGGGCTGGAGAAGAGAAGAACCTGGGTGAAGAGTCTCTGGCCAGTGATGTAGGCATCACACTGAAAACGGAGATCCAAAGAGAAAAATGGCTCTCTTGGTTTGAGCTTTCGTTTGAATATCGCCAGAATTATTGTGATAACCTGAAAACCTGCAGCCTGACATAATGGAAAGGAGAAAGAACTTCAGATGATCTTCAAGCACCAAATTTGTCTCTGTCGGTCTGGCCCCCACCTGCTCAGCCACCTACCCACAGGGTCCTTGGGGAGGAGAATAATCTGGCAGCCAGTCTGAAAGGCCCTTTTGTGCTGTTCTCTTGGAAAGGTCTCTTGTGCTGCTCAGAGCACACACTGAGACAGGGATTTGTTCCTTTAATTGATAATGAATATCAGAAAGGTCATATTTACATTAAGAGCTGGGTGGGGATTGTGTGTATGTAATTCACAATGAGAAAAAGAAAAAAAAAAACACCTCCATCTTTGCCAGGGTAGCCAGAGAGGATTCAGGCAAGCGATGAATACAGCAAGATGAGGCTCAGAAATGAAAATGACAGGCTGACAGACAAAAAGAGATAGAGAGACAAAGGAGACAGACAGAAAGACAGAAAACCAGAAGAGAGAGAGAGAGAGACAGAGAGAGACACAGAGAGAACAACAAAAACAGAGGAGACAGAGAGGGAGACAAGATAAACTGAGTCAGAGAGACACAGAGGGGGGACAAAAGAGATAGTGACAGAAATGGAGAGGAGATAGAAAGAGAGAGACATAAAGAGAAATCAGAGACCAAAGAGATAGATAAAGAAGAGAGATAAAGAGAAGAGATAGATGGGTAAAAGAGAGAAAGAGATAGAATGAGAGAAAAAAAGAGGACACAGGAAAAAGGTCTGAAGGGAAAAGAATGTTACACATCTAGAGAGAGACAAGGATAAAGGCAATCGAGAAAAAATTTGGAGAGCAAAATGGTAAAAAAAAAAATAGGGTAAGAGTCAAGCTGGGGGGCCCAACTAATGCCCACCTGACAAAAGCTGGAATTAAGTACCAGCCTCAAAAGAAAATGGGCTCTTGAGGGGCCAGTAATAGAACTCAAGTTAGTGAACTATTCTCCAGCTCTTAACGAGTGTGTGGCGTCCTTCAGGGTCTGCCTCTACCTTGTTGTTTTGTTCTTGGAAAAGGCTTCCAGATCTTTTTAGGAAGACCAACGTTGAAGGATTGCACCTTAGGTCCCATGAACAGCCTTTCTGGTTGCATTGGTCAGTCTTAGTGGCAATCAAAGGAGGTAATATTTGTAAAGTGCCTGGCACATAGTAGGTGCTGTATAAATGTGCATTATTGTTATTATTAGTAGTAGTAATACTAGCATCATGATCTACAGCTAAGAAAAAAGAACTGGTCGCCTTGGGAGATCCTCTTCTCTTCCTCTGCTCTTTAGGTCTCCAAAGGCTGAATTGCTCTTGGTTGGGTATGTTGTAAAAGGGATATTTATTTTGGTGTGAGTTGTACTACAAGACGTTGAAGTCCCTTCCAACTCTGAAATTCTGCTGAAAGGAAAAAGGGGAGGGGGGAGAAATGAGGGATTATTGCAGGCAGCTAGGTGTGTCAGAGTGGTATAGCACTAGGTCTGGAGGTGAGAAGACTTGAGTTCGAAATCCAGCCTTAGACACTAGCTGTGTGACCTTAGGCAAGTCCCTAAACATCTATTTGCCTCAGTTTTCTAAACTGTATAGTGGGGGCAATAATAGCACCTACCTTCCGGGATCGTCGTGATGATCAAACAAGAGATTTGTAAAGTGCCTATAGGCTCTATAGTAATGCTAGTTATGGTTGTTATTTGATAGACCTGAAGCCTTCTAGCCCAAACATTTATTTCTTGAGCTTTGTGACTCCATAAGATCTAACTGCAGCTTTGTTATCCCTCTCTGCCCCAAACACAGGAGATGACAATCCAGGATGTATGCAAATTTAATTCATTTCTCAGGAAATATTGACAAGAGACAGGATTTGAAGTACTTTAAGAATTTAATTCCTTAAAAATGTTGTCTCCTTCATTAGGTATTAAGTAAGAAAAAGCTGATGGTTGGGGGGAGTCCTATGAATGAGTCTTACTGTCTGAAAAATAAAAGAGGTCCTGGCCATTTCCCCTAAAGTAGGGGTATTGGAAAGGAGTTTGTGATGATGAGTTCAGATTTCATAATCTTAAGCAGATTAGGTGGGCAAAGCATTTATTAAGCACTTACTATGTACCAGGTACTGGGCTAAAATTATGGGAATCTAAAGCCCAGAGAGAAATAATATTGGGTGAATTTTGCAGGCTTCACTTCCAGATAGCTCTTTGAAGTTTGAGATATATACTCAAAAGAGCAATGCTGTGCTATGCAGGCCAGCCTGGCATGTAATAGACAATATGAGGTTTCTGCACTGTGTGGGCCTTTGCATGTTTAACCTACAAATTGTTTGATGCTACATGATGTCAGTGACAGCAGCAGGTGAGTGTTAGCAATTAGGGTCTGTAGATGGCAGGCTCCCCAGCTGGATGCCTGATTGTGGGAAGTTCGGCTCTCCATTAGAGGTGTGCACTGGGAGATGCCACAATTGATGAATGGAAAGGAAAACAGACCTTCCATAAACAAAAGAAGTGCAAAAATTATCAATGGAGGTGAAGAGTATGTTGTGTGTGTAGGGTGTTTGTGTGTGAGGGAGAGTGGGATGGAAGGAGGGAGAAGGAAATGGAGAGGGAGGCAGGTCTGGAGGCATAACAACTCTTAAAGTTCTCCAGAGACCAGAAGATTATTTTTTTACAACAAATCAATTAGTTTACAAATAAAATCTGTAGGCATGAGGACTGTTCTCAAAATCTCCTCTTGAATTTTGAGGCAGGGTAGTTGAATGGAAAGAGAACTAACTTGAGTCACTAACTCGATTGGGTGACCTTGGCCTACTCATGACTCAGTTCTTTCATTTGTAAAATGGAGTTAGTAATCTCTCCTACCTTCGCTATCAGGGTCACTTGTCATGAAGCACAAATTAGGTGTTGGTTTTGAAAGTGCTGTAAGAAAAGAGAAAGTTACAGTTTTGTTATTATGTGTGTGTGTGTATGCGTGTGTAGTTCAGACTAAGGGCAGTACTGCCTTCATTTGGACTTAACAATATATCTCACTCTTACTTTGAATAATTTCTGAGAGAACTTACTGAGAAAGCTAAATCTTGTTTTTTCAGATGATCTTAATTAAATGAGCTTGTTGGGAAAGTTCAGGTTCTCCATCCCACTCATCTCAAAAATGAGGAGCGATGGAGAGAAACAGAGAAGTAACTGTGCCGTTGCAAGAAGAGCTGGAATCCTCACCCAGGTGTCATCATGACTTTCAACTTTGCTAAAAAATATTTGCACAGCCCAGAGGCAACCGTTAGGCCTCTCCCTTCACTCTGGGATATGCCTTTGGGCCTCAACCATTCTTACATCTCACTTCACACGTGGAAGCTTCTCTCCTAATATGAGCAGGATGACTCTTCCCAAAGACAGTGACCGCAAGTGAGGTCTAGTTCAAATAGCTAGATTACCACTGCTTTGTCCCTACCGGAACTCACACTCTGGGAAACTGCAGTGGATGGAAATTAGAAGTGGGGGTGGGGTGGGGTAGGGGGACACAATAATGTCATCAGATAATATGGCAATTTGCTTTACTTAGCTGTATGTTTTTGTTTGTGAGGAAGGGTTCTGTTGGGAAGATGGAGGCAAACTATTGAAAAGTTGACAGCGTTTTTTTTTTAAAGCATCAATAAACTTTTTTTTTAAAGAGGTTATGTATGAAAAACTGTGTTCCGTTCCACAAGGATCTTTCAAGCACTTATTATATGGGGAGCATTGTGCTGGGCACTGGAGATATAATACCAGATGTCCCTGCCCTCTAAGAGCTTACATTCTTACATCCTACTTCAAACATGGAAGCTTCTTTCCTAATATGAGCAAGGTAAAATTTCCGGGACATTCCCTTAGAACTCCCTATGATATTGAAAATGATTTAAGGCGTAATAGGAAAGACAGATTCTATGAGCCTCTGCAATTAGCTTAGTTCCTTTTTTAAAAAAATTTAATTCTTACACTAATGTGTATTTGTCATATAACTAAGGAAAGATTGGTATTCAGGAAAGATGCATCAAAGACAGTAATTAAACTGTCTCATCAAACAGGTTTAATCTATAGGAACAGACCTGTTTGATTTTACATAGGAAATCATTGGCATTTTAACAAATGGAGGAAACTTTTGATCAGCATGTAATAGATAAACAGATCTATATCTTGTCTGGAGATATTTTTAGTTTCTTTATTCTTACCTGAAAAGGGGTATTTAGGGGCTGGGAGGTGGAAAGGAGACAAATTATTTTCTTCTTAGCTCAAAGACAACAAAAAGGGAATCGGATGGCGGCATCCCATCAACCTAAACAGCTTCTGGTGGCCAGGATTTAGTGGGTTTGGGGATTTGGGGACATATTCAGCCTTAAGTTGGTCGATTTTTGTTCCTTTATAGTTTCATTCATGATTGTGGGGTCAGCAGTAGGAGGGCTCCAAAGCTACCATTTCTAATGGGTTCATGGGCACAACTTCTTAATTTTCCCCCAGCCCTTAACTCTAAGATGGTGGGTGTAATGAGATTCTCCTTGAAATCTACTTTCTTCTTCATTGTCTGAATCTGTTTTTCCAACTGCTCCGGCCCGTCCATTTTATTACTTTTATTTCAAGGTCAGGTGAAGTTAAGACAGGAGATTATACAATGTCAGTTGTGCCCTTTTGAAATATGACTTAGAGTAATCTTTTTCCACACCAGAGGAGAGATTCCAAAATCTTATTTCAGTCTTAAGACAGAAACTAGCTTATCGAGGTTTTAGTAGGGCCTTGGCCAGATATGGCTTTTTAGTCTTTGGGCACCATAGAAACTTTGGTTAACTGAAGTTATAGAATGCAGCAGCTGCAAGTTTTCCAATATCAGCAGCTTTTTGGCAGCTGGAAGCAAGGCACCGACCAAGACTGCTCTGATATCACAAGTTAATACTAGAAGAAAAATGTTTGACACACAGGTTCAAGGAAGAACGGGTGGTAGAAAGAACACTGGCCTGGGAGTTAGGAGACATTGATTCTAGTCTGGGTCAGCTCAGAAGGTAGCTTGTTCCCCATAATTGAAGGTCTCCAAGTGGAACCTCAATGACCACTTGCTGGAATAAGGTAGAAGGGATTCCTGTTCAGGTTCAGGTTGCCTCTAAGATCCCTCCCAACTTTGAGATTCTGTTATTCTGTGCCATAACATATGGGCTAGATATGTCCGGAAAGCTGAGGAAGCTTGGACAGCCTGCGTTTGGCCTAGACGCTGGAGGGTGGACATAACACAAGGCAGAAAAATACCTCCCCTCTAATAGGTTAGGGAAAGACGAGTCAATGGTTTCACAAATGCTGTCCCCCACTAACAAGCACCCCCTTACCTAGCAACAGCACAATGAGATGACAAGGTGAAAAAATAATAAAGCCCTTGCTTTTTCAAGCTCAAATAAAGCCATTCAGAGAAGTAGCGGTGGATCAGTGAGTGAACAGTTATGGCTTGTCTAAGCCACTCCAGAGGTCTTTGCTGAGGGAAACTTTGATCTCCCACTACTCACATTTTCATGGAATGTGCTGAAATGGGATCATCACCACCCCCCTTCCACCTCTCCTGCCGTTGCTGTTTTCCCTTTTCTTTCTCTTCCTTGTTCTAGATAAGAGGTTCTTAACTAGGGGTCCACAGAACTTCCCTTAAGTCCATAGATAAGTCCATAAGGAGGGGTTTGAACTTAGGAAAAAAAAATTACATCTTCATTTTTACTAATCTCTAACTGAAACTTAGTACTTCCTTCAATTATTTAAAAATATCATTGTGAAAAGGGACTCATAGACTTTACCCACCTGCCAAAGGGGTAGTGACACACACAAAAACATTAAGAACCCCTAGTCTACAGAGAATTGTTTTCCTAGATCGTGACAGTCTTGCTTAATTAAAAACAAACAAACAAACCAAAAAACCCTTTGACAAATGCTTTTAGGAGATGACCCTTACTTTTTGAATACTGGGCTGCTATCCCAGAAAGCTTGTAATAATCACATTTACATATCACTTAAGGTTTGCAAAGCACTTTACATATATATTATTTCAGCTGATCCTTACAACAGCTCTGGGAGGTGGGTACAGTTAGGATACTTATTTTGGATAGGAGGAGACCAAAGTAGAAAAAGGTAATGATCTGCCCAGGGCCACATAGCTAATAATAATAGTGACAATGACAGCAAATCTTTATACAGCACTTTAAGGTTTACAAAGTATTTTATATATACGCTATCTTACGTACAGTATAGAATTTATAAATATGTCTGCACTCACTGGATCCTAACAGGTATTTCATATGTGTGTCTATCTGTCTGTCTAGCTATCCGTCTGTCTGTCTATCTGTCTATCTGTCTGTCTATCTGTCTGTCTATCTGTCTGTCTATCTATCTATCTATCTATCTATCTATCTATCTATCTATCTATCTATCTATCTATCTATCTATCTATCTATCTATCTATCTTTCTGTCCATCCATCCGTCTGTCTGTCTGTCTGTCTATCTATCCATCTGTCTGTCTGTCTATCTATCCATCTGTCTGTCTATCTTTCTATCTATCTGTCTGTCTATCTATCTGTCTGTCTATCTGTCTATCTATCTATCTATCTATCTATCTATCTATCTATCTATCTATCTATCTATCTATCTATCTATCTATCTATCTATCTATCTTTCTGTCCATCCGTCCGTCTGTCTGTCCATCCATCCGTCCGTCTGTCTATCTATCTATCTATCTATCTATCTATCTATCTATCTATCTATCTATCTTTCTGTCTGTCTATGTCTGTCTGTCTGTCTGTCTGTCTGTCTATCTGTCTGTCTGTCTGTCCCCCCACACTAGATCCTTACAACAACCCTGTGAGGTTGATACTGTTATCATCTCCATTTTATAGATTAGGAAACTGAGCTTAGAGAAGTTAAGTGGCCTCCCCAGAATCACATAGCTAGTAAGACAAGATCTGAATCCAGGTCTTTCTGATTCCAG
>JAQQSZ010000219.1:0-24617 GCA_028646595.1 Phalanger gymnotis | reverse complement strand
CTAACTCTTGGGCTCTAAAACACTGGCACTCCTTCCTTCACAGGGCTCTTGGGAAGGAGGCATTTGGGGAATCCAAAATGACATATAAATGTGAGCTATGACTATTATTAATTGTGATTAATGCTTGATTTTTAGGAATTGAAGCAGGTCTAATGCTCAAGAATTGCATTGTTAAATGTAGGTAATGTAAAGAGAAAATATGTCAATAGAATATCATTTAAGAAAAACATTCCATGATTACCAGAAATCATAGAATCATAGATTTAAAAAAATGGAAAGGACCTGAGAGGCCATCTATCTAGTCCAACTCCCTTACTCAAGAAACTTCAATGGCTCTCAGATGCCTCTAGGACAAAGTTTAAACTCATTAGCTTGACATTTAGAGCCCTCCATCATCTCCCTCCAGTCTACCTTTCCAGGATTGCACATATTTTCTACCAAATTGGCCTCCTTATTTTTGTACAGAACTAGACCAGATATAGGGCAGCTACGATGCAAAGTGGATAGAGTGCTGAGCCTGGAGTAAAGAAGACTCATCTTCTTGAGTTCAAATCTAACTTCAGATACTTTTTTAGCTGTGTGACCCTGGGCAAGTCATTTAACCTTGTGTGCCTCAGTTTCCTCATCTATAATATGAACTGGAGAAGAAAATGGCGAGCCATTCTAGTATTTTTGCCAAGAAATCCCCAAGTTTCACGAAGTGTTGGACATGACTGCACAACAAGAGTAGATAAACCTCTGATCTCAGACCCTTGATGTCTTTTTAAGGCTTTGTTCACATGCCGCAACCCTTTTGTGGTTCACATTCTTTCCTTCCTTCTCAAATTGTCATGTTTTATACTTGTCTGTTTACATGTGGTATCCCCCAATGCAATTTAAGCTCCTTGAAGGTAGGGACTGTTTTCATTTTGTTTTTGTGTCTCTAGTGTCTTACATACGGTAAAGGCTTAACGAATATCTTCTGGACTGGCTTGAATTTGAATAATATGGTTGTCTGGTTTTTGTTGCACATGGGGGTGCCATTTACATAGACTGTTTTTCTGCTGCCCACTTAGGGGAGGCCCTGGTGATATTGACAAAGACCATGAAGGATGTTATGACATTCATACCTTCATATTGTGTATATTTACCTGGCATACTCAAGAAGAATTAATGAGCTAATTGTTACCATTTCAAAGTTCTCTGTTTGGAAATAAGATTTGAGTTCCTTCATCCTCAGTATTTGTAGTACTTAATCCTATTGGGAGCAAATGGAAAAGATTCTGCTTTTTAGCTGAAGGGCAGAGATTGCTTATATAGATCCCTAGACCTTAGAATCGTGTTTTTTTTCTTTTTCTCTTGAAACAGAGGACAACTTTGTCATAAAAGAAAATTAACTTTATATCTCCTTTTTTTTTTTTAAAATGCATGTCTGTTTTGAGTAAGTCTTTTTGCATTGGCTAACTTTAAATTTATTGATTTTTGTTCTTCTGTATCAAGTATACAAACCCAGCATCTTTAATTAGATGCCAGAGATTCTGTTTTCATAATTATAAAGAGAAGATTCACTGGCTAAACCATTAACCTTTAAAAATTACAAATATGTCCCATTTTTGTAGTTCTGCTGAGCAGCCTTCTGGTTTAGGCCTTTTGTGTGTTTTGCTATCTGATGTCTTTTTGCCACATTTGAGCTTCGTGAACTTATTTCTCCTCTCCCCAATCCCATATACAAAGTGTCTGCAGATTGTTTAGCCACGGTCCTCTTTTGTGAAGAATCTGGGATAACATCTGTGACACGAATCTGGGTCTTTCTAAGCAAAGCGAATTTAAATTTATTAAAATGCCTAAGAATTCCAAGGGCCCTGATTAAGCACTCCTCCAGTCTGAGAGTGGACAATGACCTCACTGCCACTTCAGGCCATTGAATGCCTCACATTATCTCCCACACAGGTATCCTTTTAGATTGAACATAATCCCATTGCAACTGAATTCTTCCAGAGAAGAGCAGAGGGGAGAGGAAGGGAGGGGAGGGGAGAGATGCAGTAAACACGGATCTGAGAGAAGCACAGATCATCTCCTGAGAAGAATGCTGAATTCTTCCACTGGTTTGGTCTCTGGTTTGGTAGATTCTGGCTAAAGTGTCACTAGGGTGGGATAACTAGAATTTCCTCTGGGATACTGGATTTAGAGGGTGTTCCTGCCACTTGTAGTCCTCTAACAAGACAGAGATTATAACTTGGTTAAGAATTATTAACTCAAATAAAAAGTTACCAGATGGTACTCTATTGTAGGCTGGTCCTGCAACAGGCTTAGTCTGGTGTTTCAAGTTCAGATAGACAGTCAGAGATCTGAATTAGACCTCTGATTTCATTCACAGAATGAACATTTGGGTGAAAAAACTGTCTCTAGGCGGTGCAGTGGATAGAGTGGTGGGTCTAGAGTGAGGAAGACCTGAGTTCGAATGTGACCTTAGACACTTACTAGCTGTGTGACTCTGGGTAAGTCACTTAACTTCTGTTTGACTCAGTTTTCTCATCTACAAAATGGGGATAATAACAGCACCTCCCAGGGCTGTTGTGAGGCTCAAATGAGATAATATAATAATATTACACAGTGTCTGGTAAGTACAATGTAAATATTAGCTATTATTACTTTCTACCTATGTAGGTCTGGGGCATTAAAAAGTTAAGTGATTTACTCGGGTCACGTAGCCAGTGTGTGTCAAAAGCAGGATTTTGAACCTAGGTCTTCATGGCTCTGAGGTCAGTTCTCTATCCACTAGGTCAGTTCAGGGTTGGAATTGTAACCCAATGAGACACTCATAGATGTCTTAAGTTTTATTTCATTTTACCTAGTTGTAGCAGGGAAAGGATACTTGGTATGAATATAGACAGTATTGATTTGTTTGGGTGAAGCTTCCACCTATGTTGCCCATACTGGCCTATTGGTCAGAAACCCAAGGGAAGAAAGAAACAATGCCTGCCTCTTCATTGACTGGCTATTGTTTATAGACTACCAGGAGTCTATGTCAATAATCTAAACCTTAGTCCCTGTAACAACAATGCTACTTGGAGCTACTGTGGCTGTATAAGACCAACAACACCAGCAAACAGGAGGGCTGCTAGCACAGGGGTTTACAATCTCACTTTAATTAAACATACATATATCCTTTACTTAGTTCAGGGGGAAAAAGTCAGCACTCTGAACTTCAGAGAAAACACAAGCAGAAATTACAAGCAGAAATTATATAAATGGAGCAAAATAACACAAATCAATAGACAGGCTTCTAGCCATCTGACCAAGACATGACATACATAGTTACCAGAGAGGGAAGCAGCAATATCTGGGTTTTTCAAAGCCGGGGGCTCCTTAACAGCAACCCAGAGTCTCCTCTAGTCAAATCACATGACACTCTTCCTTCTAATTTCTGACATTCAGTGATTAACTGCTTTTCAATGACTGTAATGTGGGCTCTGATAGTTTTCAGTTAAAAGCCAAGTAGGATGACCACAGCTTCCATTTCCCAGTGACTTTTCTTACTCTCTCTCTTTTTTAAAACAGCTTTGAAGAAATAATAATAGCGCTCATATTGTCCTTTAAAGTGTGCATTATTTCATTTGATCCTTCAAACAACTTTGTGGGGGTAGATGTTATTATTATCCCTTTTCATACAAGAGATATCTGGGATATTAAGGACCTTGTCAATGGTCACTCAGGAAGTCAGTGTTTGATGTAGGATTGGCACTGAGGTGCCAAACACGTGACTGCAAATCCAGAATTCTGTCAGTCATTCAGTTAATCAGTCAATAATCAACACACATTTATTGCCAGACACTGTTAGGTCCTGGAGATTCAAACTAAAAAGCAAAAGAGACCCTGCCATCAAGGGAGGGGATTACACTACATTTTGCTGCAATTCAGTGATTTCAGTCATGTTAAACTCTTCATGACCCCATTTGGGATTTTCTTGGCAAAGATCCTGGACTGGTTTCTCATTTCGTTCTCCAGCTCATTTTACAGATGAGGAAACTGAGGCAAACACAGTTAAATGATTTGCCCAGGGTCACAAAGCCAGTAAGTTTCTGAGACTGGATTCCTGATTCCAAGCGCTGTGCTCTATCCACCGAGGCACCTAGCTGCTTCTTATATTCTATAGCATAGCTGTACTGAGTGTTGAGTGGGCCCTGATTTAAAAGACAAATGCTCAATTTTCTGTGAGAGAGACAGCACTTGCAAAGGAACAGATATTTGTAGAGTATTTACTTTGTTAATTTGAGCTCAGATGAATGGGATGACTTGACCATCTTGCTCTAAACAAGAGTTTTTACACTGGAACTCATGAACTACTTTTTTAAAAAAATAAAAATATATGCATATATGATAACTATATTTCAATGCAATTTGTTTTCTATGTATTTAATTTTTATACACTTAAAAACATTATTCTGAGGAGGGTTCCACATGCATCCAAAGACTTTCTAAGTATTCCATGATACAGCACAGGTTAAGAATCCTTTCTTTAGGAAGATATAGTGAATTAAAAAAATGAACTGAAACTTCCTTGGGAAGTACTTTTTAAAAGAACCTGGGCAATTCAAAGTATCTCATAAAAACCCTTCTAAATTCCAAGAAGGCAAACAATTATTTTAATTAAATGTTTTACATTTATTACAGCTAGCAAGTGAAGTCAAATTTATGACATAGTAGAGTTGTATTTTTTTATGTACAGTGTGTAGTACATTGGAGTCCCTTGGGTAATCACAGCGTCCAGTATATTTATGATCCTTTATAGAATTTAGAGCATAACTTCAATGCCTAAGGATGGCAGTTTGAAAAGAAAAGTGAGTTTGTTGTCAGGAGAACTGGATTCAAGTGTGAGCTCTGGTATTTATTAGCTCCTTGGCTGTTGGAAGAGTCTTTTAGCTGTTCTGGGTCTGAGTTTTCTAATTTGCAAAAAAGACATGGATATTTTTCACTGTGTACCTCATAGGGTTCTGAGAAAGCCACTTGAGGGGCTTATTAATATGAATTCTTATTACTTCATATTTCAAGGATCTGTGTTTCTCTTGTTGGGTTTCTTACTTCAGTGGACACAGATCACATTTCCTCTATGTCTATGCAGAGTTTGTGATTTGTGGTGGTCAAGAAGTTCATAAATTTGCCACCAACTTGGTAGTGTCCTCTTCACCCTTCGCTAGGTTGGTCCCTGGACAATGGACATGTAGTTAATCAACAGTCTACATCCAGAGACTGTCCATCTCAGAAAGCCTTCAAGAAGCCAGGGTAACTTGTATATTGTGATGATGCATCAGACATGAACTCTGAAATCCCTTTTAGCACTGTTCTATGATCCTGTGGACATTCTGGAGTAGAGCTTGAATGGAGGATAAAAGCCTGTTTTTTAAAAAAAAAATTTAATAGGCTTATGACTTCATCTTGCAGGAAGCTCCAGATGAAAAAACTGTCTACCAATATGGAATGGTCCCTGCTCTGAAACTTAAAGTCTTTGAGAGTTTCTGAGGGCATCAAGAGTTAAAGTGACTTGACCACAGTCACACAACCAGTAAGTGTCAAAAGGGGGGCCCCCTCACCAAGGTCTTCCTGATTTCCAGTCCACTAATGTTAATTAAATAAATCCCTGGAGAGCAGAAATTGTCTTTTGACTATTTCTGTATTTCCAGTTCTTTGCACAGAGCCTTGTAATTAATTGTTCAGTCATTTGTCAGTCATGTATGACTCTTCATGACTCCATTTGGGGTTTTCTTGGCAAAGATACTGTAGTATTTTGCTATTTCCTTCTCCAGCTCATTTTAACAGATGAGGAACTGAGGCAAGCTGAGTTAAATGACTTACCCAGGGTCACACAGCTAGTAAGTATCTGAGGCTAGATTTGAACTCAAGAAGATGAGTCTCCTGTTTCCAGGACCAGTGCTCTGTGTTCTGCTTAATAAATGTTTATTGAATGCTTGATTATTGAATAATGCAGCCAGGGCATGGTATGTAGAACACTGGGGCCCAGATTCAGGAAGACCTGAATTCAGATCTGGCCTTATATATTCACCAACTATGTAACCCTTGGAAAGTCACTTGATCCCTATTTCCTCAAAATGGAAAATGGGGAAAATAAGAGCATTTAGTTCTCAGGGTTGTTGTGAGGAGCCAGTAAGATTTTATTTGTAAAGCTCTTAATACAATGCTTGGCATATAATAGGGGCTTAATAAATGCTCATTTCTTCCCTCCCATTCTTCCATTCTATCCACTTGCCTCTTTTTCTATCTGTGACTTATTTCATTTTGTGTCCTTGGTTAGAGATGTGATGATTTCTAATTACATTATTCCCATTGGAAAAGGAAGGTCTGTTTTATGTCAAACTATCACATGATACAGTTCTCATGAAACTGACAAGCGGCATCTGCCTTTGTTTGATGGTTACAAAGTGGAATTGCTTTTACAAGATACAGTAGACAGATCAGGCAGAGTGGTTTAGTGGTTAGAGAGTTGGCCTTGGAAACCAGGAAGATCTGCATTTAAGTCTTGCCTTTGACACATACTGGCTTCAGGCAACACTCTAAAGTCACAGAGGAGATGCCTCTTGGTATCGGTGGAGGGAATTTCTTCATTTCAGAACTCCTCATATCAGTGAAATCACAGGTCTCATCCAACTTTCTTATTTCATCTTTCTCTGCCTTCAGTTAAAATACTGAAAATCTAAAATAGATCTGTGATCTCACTGAAGTGGGGATTCCCTTCATTCATGCAAATCACTACTGATCCATTCCTACCTATCCTGAGCCACCCACCATGTCTATATCCTTCCATATCTTTGCCTCAGGCAGGGCTATCCAAGTTAGGGTCTATTTAAATTTCTTTGGAGATCACAAGGATACCAAGGGGGACATGTGGTTTTTCTACCAGTCATTCCTTGAAATCACCACTTGACTGGCTTATCATTTATTTTTTTGTGTGTGTGGCAAGTTTATTTTAAATAACCACCTCTCCATCTTAGAATTTGGAAGGCATTTTCTGAAATGGTTCCAATTTTTCAGGCTCTTTAAAAAATGCTTTCCAAGGCAGCTTGAATTCATTTTTTTTGTCCCCTTAATACCACAAGTCCCTCCATTTTCCTCTGGCTGAGATGCATTTTAAATTCTTCTGAGACTCTGGTGTAACCTTGGTTATTCCGAAATAATGAGATTTTAATGCAGTTTAAAAATTATTGAGGTCTTCTATATGTTAGCAAAATGACTGACTGATTTTTGTGATATGGCAGAATTTATCCAGATGTTTGGCATCTGGTGAACAAAAGGGCCAGTCATTGCTTGCATATTTTGTTTTCCAACCAAATTGTCATAAGCACTTTTAAAACGTGCAAATTCGTTACATTCTCCAAGTCGCTGACAATACAACTGCCTGTTCAAAAATACTATCATCCCCACATTTCATAACCTCATCTGCTAATATTATTTTGAATTATTTTAATATTTTCACCTTCAGTTATTTTCCAAAGATTGTAGGGGAATACTCTCCTTCAGCCTGATAAAAAGCCCGTTTAAAACTTCCCTAGACCAGTTCTATTTTTCATTACCATACTCAGGGATTTTTTTTAAAGGGATCTTCAGACTTCCTCTCCTGAGTTTGTATTTGCAGATGCTAAAGGTCAGGAGGGTGTCGTTAGTGCTGCGGAATAGGAATGAAATGTATGCATTAAGCCCACTTGTCAAGCATTACCGGGTCTTTAAAGACCTTCATTTCTCAAGTTAGGCATTTTAATTATTCTTTGTTGAATGTCAGGACTATTCAAGACCCTTTCCAACAAATGCTAGAGGAATGTTTATCACTCTTGTGATTTATAATGTAAATGAGAGGTGGCATGATGCAGTGGAAGAAAATGCCGACTTTGGCATTAGATAATTTGGGTTCAAGTCCGACCTTTGTCACTTGTTGCTCATGTAACCTTGGCCAAATCACTGCGGCTCTCAAGGCATTAATTTCTTGTTCTTAAAAAATGAAAGGACCCTATTATATGATCTCTGAGGCCCTTTCCTCAAAAATCACGGCTTTAAATCTGATTTCATCTGTAACCATGGATTCCCCAGGGAATAAACAAGCTTCCCTGACTGTTTCTGGTGTCTACCCGTGTATGTTAGCTCTGCCCTTGGACACTTTAGGGTTTGCTGAAGCCTCCTGCTGGTTCTGTGACTACGGGTTTTGCTTGGAGGATGATGAGACAATCCCCTTAATGGCTGCTGCTATCTTTCTCCAGGAGGCATCATGCAACTCTGGAACTATAGAACAAATGTGACCTGTCCCTATCCTCCTAGAAGAGTCTCAAAGGGAAATAATATGCTCTACAGCCCAAAGAGAAAGCTCAACTACAGGTACGTCACTGCCTTTTAAAGACCCTTTGAGTCACTGGCTCTTCCTGTTTAGTGACAAATAAGGAGAAAGCTTCATAATCAGAAAAGCCTCTAAACCCTTAGATAGCAGATATGGCTGTCTGGATGTGTACAGGGAAGCTCTTTGAATAAAGCAGCAAACTCATGGACAGAGTGCTGGGCTTGGAGTCAGGAAAGCCTGGATTCAGGCTTGTACTAGCTATGTTACCCTGGGAAAGTCATTTAACCTCTGTCTGCCTCAGTTTCCACATTTGAAGAATGTGAGGGTTGGACATGATTGCTTCAGAGGCCTCTTCCAGCTCTCAATCTACAATCATAGGAGGTGTTAGATTCTATACCATATTTTTTCTTTAGGAGGGGAAGAGGAGAGAGGTTATCTATCAGTCACTTAATTAACATTTATTAAGCCTCTACAATGTGCCAGACACTGTGCTAAGCATGGGAATATGAGCAATGTGAGTGATCCAAAGAGAGATAATTATAATGGCATTTAGCACTCTAAGACTTTCAAAGCACTATATATGTATGTATATGTGTGTATGTATGTACGTACACACATATACATATATACCAATATATGTATAGCCATGCCTATATATAAGTCCATACATTATAATGTATTATATATACTACATTACACAATACTATATATATACTAATATAACATACTATAATACATAATATAATATAACATAACAACATAACATAACATAAAATATAATATACTATACTATAATTAATTTAACATAATAACGTACTAACATACATAACGACATAATATAATATAAAGCATAGCACAACATGCTGTGCTCTATTACAGTATAATATGTAACATGATATCATACTCAATCATACTGTACTATATTATAAAACAAAATCTAACAATCTCATTTGATGTTCATAATACCCCATGTAGAGGCACCATCACCATTCGCATTTTATAGATGAAGAAACAGCCCAAGAAGGACCGAATGCCTTGATCATAGTCATATAGACAATAAGCAGGAAAATCAAAATTTGAACCCAGGTTTTCTGACTCTGGAGCCAGTGCTCTTTCCATTATGTCAGGCTGGCTTCTTTGCCAGAATTCAATTCTGGAGATGTTTTAAGAAGAGAAGAATGATGATTAAAAAGAAAAATGGAAAAAAAAAAGAAATAGCGTTTTGATGCTTTCAGGAAAATGTCATAGAGAGGATGCCAAGATCTGGGATCTAATTCCTGCACTAACACTTACTACCTATGGGACCTTGGAAAGTTCACTTAACTTCTTTGGGCCTCAGTTTCCTGATCTGTAAAATAAAAGGGGTATACTAGATAATTCATATCTCTCCGTCTTTCTCAGAGTGGGGAAGATTTCCCATCAGCATACTCTTCGGTTTTCCCCATTATTCAACATCCTGAGAGGTTTATGCTCTGAAATACTGACAACCCCAATCCTCCACCCAATAGGCACCTCCCAAGAATCATGAACGAATGAGTGATAAAGCACTCATTAAATGGTACCATGTGTGAAGCACTGAATAGGTTTCTCACCCACAACACTTCCCATGATCCAACTTTCTGAAATCCCTTTGAGTTAACCTAATGTCTCCTCTCCTTCCAGGGCAGGATAAGACCTGCCTAGAAGAGGCTACCCTACCGGTCCAAGCATTCAGAATTCTTGGGTTCTCAGTTCTGTCTCTGTGTAACTTGTCTGTCTGTCTGCCTGCCACCTATTGAAGATGAGAGAACAATGACTCCTTCTGCAGAGACACTCAAAGAAATAATTATAGCAATTATTATCAGTAGGCACTTAAAATGTAAAAATGTTCCATAAATGCTTAGTATTACAGAAAACCATGGAGTAGTGCTTGCATTCTAATGCCCTTTTACAGTAAAAATGCATTACCTTTTTTTCTACATTCCCAGTTTTCTTTGACAAACTTTTGTTCCCTACATTCTAAATCTTGGCTCATTTGTTGAGCTGACAAGGTGTTCCTGAACATTTTTGGTACAAAAATATTACCGGATCTCTCTCCACTCCCCATCAATTACTTAATTGGGCTTCTCAAGATCTTAAGACACACCCTCCAAATCATTATGGAATCTCAAACAACACAGAATGAATCCTCACTCCCCGAAACACAAAAGGCTACCCTCCAATTTAAAGTTTGATAACATGATTGATCTATAAGGGGGCTGCTAGGTAGCACCATGATGCACAGAGCACTGGACCTAGAGTTTGGAAGACCTGAATTCAAATTGGACCTTACACATTTACTAGCTGTGTGACCATGGGTAAGTCACTTAACCTTCCTCTGCCTCAGTTTTCTCATCTATGGGATAATAATAACACCTACCTCCCAGAGTTGTTGTGAGGATAAAATGAGATAATATTGGTAAAGCAATACATAAAAGCTAGTTATCATCTTCACCATCATTATTAATGGGGAAACATCAAATGCATAGTACTGAATGAAACACAGTACCAATTCATTTGAAAATTAAAGTCTGTTGCTACAAATTCACTAAAAGTTTATAACATCTCAGTTTCAGTCTGGAGCGCTATTTTGGTGATAAGGATTCTAATGAGGAATTTTAAAAAAGCAGTACAAAGGCAAACCCTCTTTTCAACAAATAGGATAGGAGAAAACAGATCATCATAATATTGATGTAGTCTCATAGGGAAATACATGTTTTCGTTACAGATTTTAAGTCACAATCTTGTGCTACTTAATTGCTGTGCTATGGATCAGGGATTCACAAAAATCAGAACATGGAATTTGAAATGCTTTGGATTTGTATTCCAGAACATTGGAGAAGCCATGTGCCAAAAGATTTCTGCACTGATAGTAGAGGCATTAGACATGGAGTAAGCCAAACTAATTACTTAGTGAAGTAGCAAGTGCTGATTATATCACATCGTGTTTAACATTTGTTGATGCTAACATTACGAGTGGTTTTAGGGGCCCCAGGAAAATCATCTCTGATTTTCCTCTTTTCCTTTAATTATATTTGAAAAAGAAAATTCCATGTCAATGGTAGGTATAAGCCTCCCTCAGAGGAGATAAAAATTAGATGCTTCAGGCAGGCAAAGGATTAGATGGCAGAAGATGTCTTTATATTTTTCTGTGACCAAGGATTAGTCTCTTAATATTGAAGAATCACCCGATTGGTGTGCTTCCACAGCATTAAAAACAATTCAAAGTGACAAGGTTGAAATAATGTCGAGGGCTTGGGGCAAAGGATAAGAAGAAATGACGTTAAGAAGCCACTGTTTTGGCCAATTCAGAAGCTGCACTAACAGGATATCCAGGGAGCTAATTGAATAAAGGTCACTTGGAAGTTTTTTCCCCCATCAGATACCAACATTTATGGATGTCACTCAGTAATGCACAGAGAAGATATTTTATATAGTACACTAAAGTGGAATAGTTCCTAGTATCATCATTACCATAATTATTTCTTGAATTAATAATGATGATGATGATAGCTTACATATAGACTCCAGAGGCAAATGGGAAATCGAAATTTGATACTCCATTTTATTTTGTATTATTTATTAATTGAGAATTGTATTTCATCCTTGGAAGCAGTACTTACAGATCAGATTTAGGTTTGATCTTATAGTCTTAGTTTATAAGAGTTTTACTTCCATAGTTCTATGGGCTACAGCCTGGACTCAATTTGTCTCACCCTGGAAGGGAGAAGGGGGAGAAAAGAAAATGAGTCAGCCTGGTCATGAGATGTTGTGCCTAGCGCTGGACCACTCTGGTGTAGGTGGTGCTTGACAGAATACTTTCCAGAGGATGTTGTTCAACGCTATGTTTTTCCTGTTGTCATGGGTTCTGAAGATCCCCTCTTGTGAGTCCAGCCAAATGTAAGCCCATCTTTCACCTTTGCGTTAAACCAATCATAGTATTCATTCAATTTGCACCATTGAATTATTTTTGGTACCTTATATAACCTGCTACCTTTTCAACTGTATAAAAGAACTGTTTTGGCTGTCACATGTATCCCTGACTATTGAGAAGCTGTGGATCTCTTTTATTGACCTTACTGATAAATTGATCATACTCAGAACTTTGTGCCTTGGTACAGATTTTTATTGTGATATAATACAAATTATAGTTGCGATAGAGAAATTATTAATTACTAGTAACCCACAAGTCTGCTTTCCCATCTCCACAACATTTTTTATTGGGATAATTTATACAAGTAATGGTTGTATCCTTGTCAAAGGTCTGAGAAGGGAATGCCAGATTACGTTTGTACAGTCTGCATTTGGCAGATAAGAAGAAAAAAGGCAAAAATCCCATTGTATTTATTTTTGTTGATTATAAAAAAAATCATTGGATATAGGAGAGTGAAGAATCACTGAAGAGGTTGTCCTCTAACAGAATATTTTTCCAAAAAAAAATTAAGTAAAGCCAACAAACATTTATTAAATACCTAATATGTGACAGTGACTGTGCTAAGCAGTGGGGATACAAAGGGTAAATGACAGTCCTTGCTCTCAAGGAGTTAATCTAATTGAAGAGACAACGTGTAAATAACCAGGTACATACACTGAAGTTGTTGTTCGTCCTCGGTTCTTGAAGAGACCAGTGACATGAGGAGGGTGATGTCTTGACTTGCAAGTGAATTGGATTGAAGTGAGGCAGAGCTGGACAAAGTCATCAGCCTCACTCTCTCCTTCAGAGTCATTGGAATCCAGTGGCAAGACATAAGTCAAGATGACTGGCAATAGCTCCCAGGTACCTACAAGATATATACAGAATATATAGAAGGAAATTTGAGAAAGCATGGTGGTGACGGATGGGGGTGGTGATGGGGAGGTTAGGGCTGGTGTGCAAGGGGAGTGGGAGTGGGAAGAAAGCCTAGGGATTGGAAAAGGCTTCTATAGAAGGTGAGATCATATGAGATTCATCAAAAAATTTAACAGCTGAGATATTTAATTCAACAAGGCTATTATTAATTAATATTCATAAAGAGCTGGAAGGGACCTCAGAGGCCATCTCTCTAACTCTTTAGTATCATGAGTATCTCAAAATCCTTTGTCATCATCCACTCTTCTCTCCTTATTTCCTCTAGTTTCAAGAAACGAGGTGGTTCTTCTCCTGGTCAAAACTAAGCCCTCTGTATGTGACTCGATCCCAGTCTGCCCTGTCTTGCTCCTACCATCACCTCCAATCTTTTTCTGACCTTAAACCCTACCCACTGATAGGGTTGACCTTATCCATTGGCTCTTTCTACTGCCTTCACACGTGGCCAAATCACCCTCATCCTCCAAAACTAAACAAAACACCTCCCTAGATCCTACCGTCCATCCTAGTTGTTGTTGTCTTCTCTTTATCAGCAAAAATCCTTATTTTAAAATTAATATTTCAAAAGTTTTTTTTAGAAAAAAACTATCTACAGTCAATTTCTTTCCTTCTTCACTTTTGCATGTCTCCATGATCTTCACTCAAGTGAAATTGCTCTCACCAGTTACCAAAGAAAAACTTTAACACCCTCTTCACCTCTTAATTGTTAATTCTGATGGCCCTTTCTCTGTCCTCATGTTTAAACTTCTTTGCTGCTTTTGATACTGTGGATCAGCTTCTCCTCCTAAATACTGTGTAGATGACCAAAGAGTAATCTCAGTTGCCTCAGTTTCCTCAATTGTAAAATAGGCATAATTACAACTCCATCCCAGAGTTGTTGTGAGGATTAAAAATGTAAAACAGCTTTGCCTAACATATAGTATGCATTATATAAATGCTAGGTATTATTATTATGAAATGTCTTATTTAGAAAGGAGAACGTGAGCTGTGTCTGGAAGAAAACTAACAATCTAAGAAGCAGAGGTTAGCAGGTAGCATGGTTAAGGCATGGGGTATAACCAGCGCACCAGTACAGAATGGGAGAACGGTCTAAGAAGGGAACACCAGATCATGTTTGTACAGTAAGACATTTGGCAAATAAGTAGAAAAAAGACAAAAATCCCATTGTGTTTATTTTCATTAATTTTAAAAAAGCATTGGATTCGGTAGAGTGAAGAATCACTAAAGAAGTTGTCCTCTAACAGAATATCTCCCATGAAAACATTAAGTCAAGCTAACAAACATTTATTAAATACCTAACATGTGACATATTGATTGTTATGATGGAAGAACAGTATGAATTCTGGTTTGGCTTCGAAGGGGGGCATACTATATAATACTATCTTTGCCAAGAAAACCCCAGTGAGGTCACAAAGAGTTGAACATGACTGAAAAAATGACTGAACTATGTAATAACATGTGTTGGGGTCAGGCTATCTCTGAATTCTATGTATTCTGAAACTATTAATAGGGCTGGGTTGTTTTGGTCCAGAATGTAAGGAGTTCCTGGTGTGAAAACTCTCTTCTCCAATGTAAACTAATAATAGCTATCATTTTAAGGTTTTCATAGTACTTTGGATATGCTTTCTTATTTGATCCTCATGACCCTGTGAGGTAGGTGATATTATTATTCCCATTTGACAGATGGAAAAACCGAAGCAGGCAGGGGTTAAGTGGCTTCTCCATGGTCACACAGCTAGTAAATGTCTGAGGCAGTAGTTGAGCTCAGGTCTTCCTGATTCTAAAGCCAGCCCTCTATCCACGATGCCAGGCTGCCTTTTACTAATGGTTACCTTGGCCTGCGTCTTAGGGTGATAGATTTGGATGCAGAAGGGACTCTGGCAAACTCAAATAGAAATGGGGTCCACTGGTTTGCAAGGATCCCTGCAGGCTGCATATTGACTTAGAAAACCACATATTCACATTTTCCATGTTCTGTTGTATTTTTAATTATTTTGTTAATTTTGCAATTACATTTTAATCTGATCCTGCTGGCACTCAGTTATTGTGTTTGATAACTGAATTCTAGCCCAATCCCCTAATTTGAAAAATGAGGAAATCGAGGCCCATAGAGGTTTGCTTAAAGTCACAAAGGCTGCAAGTGGAAGAGATGGGATTTGAACATGGGTCCTGGAGCTTCAAATCCAGCACTCTTTCAACTACAACCATACTACTTTCAGTAACCCTACAAGTTTACAACCCCAGTCCTGACTCGAGGAGCCTAACCTATCCATCACCAATGAATCTACTCAATTGCAATGGTAATGAAGCATTAGTTCCATTCTGATGGTTCTTAACCCCCAGTGGTACTCTAATTTCTTCTCCACTTTTCCTCCCCACCAGAACAAATGCGTTAATAGAATATCACCATAAGGGGAGCAGACTGATCTTTTTTTTGTCTATCATTAACAGATACCCTGTTGAGTTTAACTAATTCACTGTAATAAGTTTTAGAAAAATGCTTTTTTCCCCCTTCAAGATGCTTATGATAACATGTTTGTTAAAACAAAGCCATGATTCCTTGAACAGCTGGTGTGGCGGCTTTTGAGTATTGTCTTTACATATATCTACATAACAAGGACCAAGGGTGAAGGAGATTGGTCTTTGTTTTTTTTTTTTGCCTCCCAGCCAGTTCCATATCCCTCCAATAGAGGTTTCCATTTTTAACGCATCCTTGACACAACTGTTGGGTAAGAGCCCTTAGCCATAATACACAGGGCTCAGGATAAGAGAAATATTGTGAGTGTGAGGTGGCTACAGGTCTCCATTCCAGGTTTTTGAACAGTCAGAGGATCCCAGAATCCCAGAATTTGAACATTGAAAGAGGCCTTAGCAACCAATGGGCCCATCCCATAAGTCAATTCAAAATTTTTATTTCACACATTTAAACCTGGCCTGTTTCCTGAAAATTCAATTTTGTTCCACAAGTATTTATTGCCCACACTGATATGGAGGATTGTCTAGGAATGGCAGTGTTTTAAGAATGTTTCACAGGAATCTCATTTGACACTCATGAAAATAGGAATCCAGGTGGGTGACATCAAATGCAGGTTCTCAGCTCTTCATAAAAATCACTCTTCAGGTCTTAAGGGAATTACACTATATATTTTTGGCCTTTAACTGGTATAATTCTCAGTGTTGTCACATTGGCAGGAAATTAGACTTTTAGAAGAATGGTGTTTCTATGTCAACCAAACATTTATTAAACTGTGCTTTATGCCCTGGAATAGTTTTTCTGAGATAAAGCCTTCACTATTGCAAATAAAAATGGGGATCTATAGACGATCTTGAATTTGCCAGAAAGAACAAAATGACATTTTCAGATATATGCTCAGCTTTCAGGGCCATAATGAGTTTATTTGGAGTGCATTTACCCACAGTTCATTTGAGGAGGGTAAAAATGAGAGGTTATACACAAAATAAATGGCAGGAGTCCCAAACTGGGGTCTCAGTTAAACAATGATTGTATGTATAAAATAAACCCTCAGCTTAAGTGCCTGCAACTCAGCAATGGTACGAAAAATTCAGTGCACAGAACAAATGTGGAATCATAGATTAAGATGCAAAATGTAAGTGATCCATTGGGAAAAATGGATGTGAAAATGCGTTGTAAATGTAGACCAGGATTTCCCTCTATGCACCATCCTTCCCTGGGTCCTAGTTCAACATTCTTTGGCCTGTACTCATTTCTGAGAGAAGAACCAACTTTCTGATCCCTCCACCTCACCCTACCCCACCCCTTAAAAGTGAAGCAAAAAGTTCCAATCTATAAACCAACAAACGCATTCACAATTCATCCTCTCACAAGGTGATTGATGTATCCTCAAGGGGTCCACAAGAGCCCAAGTCAATCAGTTAATCTCAGTTGTTGAGATTTATGAAGACGTCCTCATCTTCTCCAAAGTGTCTTTGTTAAAGTCTCTGAGTTTCCTCGATGAGGTGATCATTGGGTATGTATTTGGCCTCCATAATAAGTCTCTATAAAAGCTCATTATCCTGTAAGTTGTTGAAATTGATTAAAGAACTCACTTGATCTACTCTTTGCACGTAAGAGAGATAATGGAATCATCAATCTAGAACTGGAAAGGGGCAGCTAGGTGGCCCAGTGGGTAGAGTACTGGGTTTGGAATCAGGAAGACTCATCTTCATGAGTTTGAATCTGGCCTCGGACACATCCTAGTTGCGTGACCCTGGGCAAGTCACTTAATCCTGTTTGCCTCAGTTCCCCCATGTGTAAAATGAACTCTAGAGGGAAATGGCAAAACACTCCAGTATCTCTGCCAAGAAAACCCCAAAATGAGATCGTGAAGACTTGGATGTGACAGAAAGGACTCCACAACAACAAAAAGAGAAGGGGGGGTGGAACTCAGAAGCTATGTAACCCAATCTAGTCATTTTGGAAAGGGTAGCCAGGTAGTGTAGTGGGTATAGCAGAAAGACCTGAGTCTGAATCTGACACCAGTTCTGCAACCCTGAGCAAACAAATCCCATAATCTCTGCTTGCCTCAGTTTCCTCAACTGTATAATGGGGATTATAATAGGTTATTTGAGGATCAATTGAGATAATAAATGTAAAGTGCTTAGCACAGTGCCTGGCACATAGTAGGTACTATATAAGCATTTGCTGTTATCATTATGGTAATTATTATTTCCCTCCCAGGGCAGTAATGACCATCAAATGAAATAATGTTCATAAAGTATCCGGCACATAGTATGTCCTTAATAAATGCTCATTCTCCTATAAATGAAGAGACTAGGGCCTCTAAAAAGGTAGACAGGCAGCATGATATAGCAGATATAACTTTGGACTTGGCGTCAGGAAGGCCTATATTCAAAGTGATCCTTGAAAAGATCCTGGGAAGTCTCTTAGAATCTTTGTGCCTCAGTTACCTAATTTGTAAAATGAGAGCCTCAATGGCTTCTAGGGTCCCTTCCAGCTCTGGTTTTACGATCCCATGATTCAGGCATTTATCAAAGGTGACACAGGTAATAAGCATCAGAGGTGAGATTTGAACGTGCTGTTCATCTTTTCTTCTCAGAGAAGATCAAAGACATCAGGACTTGCATGGGAATCAGGTCTGAGTGAGGGAGGTCTGTGCAAAGTCACCAGCCTCATTGTCTCCTCCAGAGTCATCTGAATATGCTGGGGATACAGAGAAAGGCAAAGAATAGTCCCTCTTCTTAAGGAACTCACTAGTGGGGTGGGAACAGGGAACAAGGGACAGACTAATGGAGGCAATGTGCAAACAGCTATGCATAAACAAGCTAAAGACAGGATAAATTGAAGGTGGTTTCAGAAGGAAGGCAATAAGATTAAGGAGCATGGAGAAAGGCTTGTGTAGAAGGTGGTACTTTAGCTGAGACCTGAAGAAAGGCAGGAAAGCTAGAAGTGAGAGATGAGGAAGAAGAGGCTGGGGTATAGCCAGTGGAAATATTTGCAGTCGGGAGATAGAGGATCAAATCTAAAACAGTAAAGATGTCAGCATCGCTGGATTGCAGGGCATTTGGGGTGCAGAGAGAGGAAGTGAGGTGTAAGAAGACTGGAAAAGTGGGAAGGAGACAAGTGTTTGGCACACAATGAACACTTAATGCATTCATTCATTCATTCATTCATGAATTCATTCTCCTATTTCATTCTAGGTGGGAATAAAAAGGCAAAAATGAAATGCTGCCTCTCTTCCCTCAAGGAAATTACATTCTATCATAGGAGACACATACCTATAAGACTATACAAGGGCCGATAGGTAGTATGCTGGATAGAACAGTGATCCTGGAGTCAGGAAGATTCTTCTTCCTAAGTTCAAATATGGTCTCAGATACTTCCTAGTTGTAGGACCCTGCGTAAGTCAATTAACCTCTGATTCACTTTTCTCATCTATGAAATGAGCTGGAGAAGGAAATGAAAATCTACTCCAGTATCTTTGCCAAGAAAATCCCAAATGGGGTCATGAAGAGTCGGATACAACTGAAAATGACTAAACAAAGAATACAGAAAAATAATATACAAAGTAAGAACAAGGTAGTTTGGGTGGGGGGCATTATCACGTGGGGGAATCATGAAAGGACTCATGTATAAGGTTGTGGGTTGAGATGAGCTTTGAAGGAAAGTAGGGATTCTAAGAGACAGAACTGAGGAAGATATGGTTTCCAAGCTAGGGGGGCAGTTTCTATAGAGACAGAGACAAGAGAAAGAATGTTATAAGGATGACAAGAAGGCTAGACCAGAAAGAAGGAACAAAGAAGGGATTTTAAATATTAGAGGAATTTATATTCAATCCTACAGGTAATAGGGAGCCACTAGAGGTTATTGATCAGGAGAATAACATGTTCAGATCTAAGCTTTAGGAAAATCATATTGGCCGCAAATTTCATACCATGATAAAGGTGCCTCCTCTCCTACCCTCCTTTTAGGAGTTGCTACGGACTAGAGGACATTATAAAGTTCTTGTCGCTGTTCAGTTGCTTTTCAGTCATGTCTAACTCTTTGTGACCCCATTTGGGATTTTTTGGGGCAAAGATAATGGAGTGGTTTGCCATTTCCTTCTCTTGCTCATTTTACAGATGAGGAAACTGAGGCAAGTGAATTCAAATCTTGCCACAGACACTTACTAGCTGTGAGAAATGGGCCAGTCACTCTGTGCCTCAGTATCATCATCTGTAAGATGAAGGGGTGGGATTTGGTGGGCTAGATGGCACAGTGGAGAGATCACTGAGCCTGAAGTCAGGAAGATCTGAGTTCAAATCCAGCCTTCAGACACTTAACTAGCTGTGTGACCCTGGGCCAATCATTAAATATCTGTCTACCTCAGTTTCCTCAACAAATGAAGCTAATAATAGCACCTACCTCATAAGGCTATTATGAGGATCAAATGAGATTATATTTATAAAGTGCTTAACACAATGCTTGGCAAATAGTAGGTGCTTAGTAAATGCTTATTCCTTTTCCTAACTCCTTCTATTTCTAAATGTATGATCCCATATGTTAGTTTACATGTCTATTTAGAATTAATTATGGCACATGAGTCAAGATGTTGGTCCAAACCAATTTTGAGTTAAATAGCTTTACAAGCTTTCCAGCAGCTGATGTGGGGTGGGGAAGAAGACAAGGAAAGATGAGAGAGAGAGGGAGAAACAGAGAGAGAGAGAGAGAGAGAGAGAGAGAGAGAGAGAGAGAGAGAGAGAGAGAGAGAGAGAGAGAGAGAGGAAAGAGGGAGAAGAAAGAGGGAGAGAGAGAGAGAGAGAGAGAGAGAGGAAAGAGGGAGAAGAAAGAGGGAGAGAGAGAAAGAGACATACATACATACATACATACATTCTCATACAGTCTCGTTATTTCATGATTGGACTTTATCATGTCTGGACTTTTGCAAATGTCTTCTGGTTGGTCTTCTTGCCACAAGCCTCTCCCCATTCTAGTTCATCCTCCACTCAGCTGTCAAAGTGACCTTCCTAAAGTGCTGGAATACTTATGCCATGGAGACAAGAAGCTGTAGCAATAATCTTGCTAGCAGCTACTGTGGCTCTGTAAAACCAACAACAACCAGCACACAGAAGGCTGCTAACACAGGTTCTTTGATCTGCTTTACTAAGGAAAGTAACTTTACATGGTTAACAGTCTTAGTTTAATCAAACATACAAATATCATTCCCTTCATTCAGGAAGAAAAGCCAGCAACCTGAACTTCAGAACAAATACAAACAAATTACAAACATACATTATAAACAGACCAAATACAATCCAACATCTGGGTGAGCAAATCTGGCAGTTACAATGGCTTGCCCAGAGTCATGGGCCACTCTTCCAGTGAGTGAGAGCCCCCAGGGAAGACCCCAACCCTTGAGTTTATGTATTCTCTTCAGGGTCAAAGGGTGTCACAAACATTCCACTTAAACACAAGCCTAGGCTTTCCCTTGAGGCAAGGAGGTCATCAAAGACTCCTTATTTGACCAAAGAAAGAAAGACTGAACTCTTCAAGGGCACTTGATTAAATAAATGCTAAAAGAGAAAACAGTAAAAAAAAAAGTCCTACCTTAATTACCAATACCAAAGCCTCAGTAACCAAGTCACTGACAAGGGAGACTTTTTTGCTGATCCTCCAAGGCAGAGGGTTTTCTGCCTTTTCTCAAAGAGTTGGGATATCTTTTAGGCTTTAATTACGGTAAAAGAGTATGGCAGCATCTACTCGAACTTTAGGAAGCTGGAGATGGTAGGGACTATACTGGTTCATTGCCTGGTAGTACAAACCATGATTCTAGTGTGTTGTTGGACTCTGCTTTCCTACTTGATCATGGATTTAAACTTGCCTTCACTTCTGATGGGTCAGTTAGGTGGGTGGCAAAGTGGATAGAGCACTGGTCCTAGAGTCAGGAAGAGCTGAGTTCAAATTCAGCCTCATATACCAGCTGTACGACCCTGGGAAAGTCATTTAACGCTGTTTGCCTCAATTTCCTCATCTATAAAATGATCTGGAGAAGGAAATGGCAAACTATTCTAGTGTCTTTCCCAAGAAAACTCCAAATAAGGGTCAGAAAGAGTCGGAAATTACTGAACAAATGACTTCTGGTATGTATCTGACCTTTGACAACTGCCTTAGCTTTGCTCTTGGCTAATATCAAGGTCAGTACTACCTACAGTCCTGGAATGATATAAGGGTTGACACTGGTGAATCCTTTTGCCCTTAGTTAACAGGGATTATAGTTTTAGACATTTTTTCTGGTTTTCTGGAAACTGCAAATTGCCGTTTTCTGTTTCATGTTAAAAAAGCATGTATTAAGCACCTCCCGTATGCTTGGCACTCCTGCCTTCATTTATAAGCTCCTTGAGGAGCTTACACTGCCCTGTAGCTCCCACTGGATTTTGCACGGAGTTGGACACAGAATAAGTACTCCATAAATTCTTGTTGGTTGGTTGATTCCCAAAGCATCTAAAATGACTTTTGGGTAGTTTTGAGTTTGGGCACTGGGAGATTTGAGGCCATTGAACATCTGGGTTTGCTTGTCAATGGAACCTAAAGAAACTTAGCATTCATAAAACGAGGCAGCTAATCAGCATAGACATGCCATGGCACAGTTTTTAAATGAACAAAAAAAGTGACCAGGGTCAATATCTATTACAGAAAGCACCTATCATGGCCAGACTCCTGTAAACCAATCTGATATGTCCCTTGCTACCACTAGCAGAAGTATAGGACTCTATTTCATCATCGTGTTCCATAAAATCTCCCCATTTCTCCTTAGAGAGAAATCTTGGTAGATTTTTTCCCTCCTGCCTGACAATCTTGAATCTCCCTCACCACCCTAGTTTTATGAGCTCAAACAGCCTGCTCTATTATAGAGGTTAATTTATTAAACAAGAAAGGTTAATTGTACTCAATTCAGTGAAAGCTGAGTGAGCATCACCAAGAATTGAATCTGGCCTTCTGTAGGTCAGCAAGAGAAGGATTTTGCAAAGTTCTTTCTCAGTGGTTAGCAGAATTGGGACTGAGGCAATCAGCCTTCTCTCCTAGAATACCATCCATTAGAGAGTCTTTAGAACTCTCTAGGTGATGCCTTTCTTATGACCAACTATCCTTCAGTGAGCATCTAATCCTAGATTCCTCATATATTCAGGATGTCCTAGAGATCTTTGTGTACTCTTAAGCTTTAATAACTTGCTGTCCTTAAAACAAGCCTGAAAGGTAGATGCTATTATTGTCCTAATTTCACAGTTGAGGAAACTGAGGCAAACAGAGTTTAAGCGATGTTAAGCTTTAGTAGTTTAAAGCTGCACTAAGATTTTTTGGGATATCTTGTATATGAGAGATGACTTTGCATGGTGTATGTGGAGCTGTCTTTAGAGTCTGGTAGATGGTTTCAAGTCTTGCCTCTGATAAATATGGACTGTGTGTCCCTAGGCAAGTCATATACCTATGTACTTGCAAGTGAATTGGTGATGTATGTATACACATGTACATGTATATATATATATATATATATATATATATATATATATATATATGATATAATATATAAGATCAAACATTTGGAGATGGAAGGGAGGAAGGAAAGGAAATAAGCATTTATTAAGCACTTACTATGTGCCAGGCCCTTTACAAATACAATCTCATTTGTTCCTCATAACAACCCTATGAGGTAGGTGCTATTATTAGCCTCATTTTACTGTTGAGGAAACTGAGATAGGCATTTAATGACTTGCCCAGGGTAGTACAGCTAATTAAGTGCTTGAAGGCTGGATTTGAATTCAAGTCTTTCTGACTTTAGGCTCAGTGGTCTATCTACTGTGCCATCTAGCCCACTGAATCCAACCCTCTCATCTTACAGATAAGGAAACTGAGGCACAGAGTAAATAGCTAGTAAGTGCCTGTGGTAAGATTTGAACTCACTTCTTCCTGCTTCCAAGTCTGCTGGCCTGTTTGTTATCATGCTGTCTTTCTCTATGCATTTATGTATGAAAGGTATTGCGGCAGGGTAGATAGATGGTTAGCCTTGTGGTGCAGCAGAAAGAATGCTGGATTTGGAGTTTGGAGAGCTGGATTCAGATCCTGGGTTTGCCAGTTACTGCTTGTCTGATCTTGGGGCAAATGGCTTCATCTCTCTCAGTCTCAATTTCTTCACCTGTAGAATGTAAGGGAAGAAGGAGGAGGGTTGGACTACGTGGATTTTAGGTCTCTTTGAATCAGAAAGACCTGTATTCAGGCCCTGCCTCTGATACCTCCTATTGGCGATACTATCCTTCCACATCATGTCCCTGCCATTAACTGCTGAGTTCACAAAAAGGGAGGGACTGGTTTTTGCCTTAGGACAGTAGGCCTTCCTAAATGCTTTTTGTCTTTTTGATCTGATCCTGGGCGGGTGACTCCACTTCTCAGTATCCCAAGGGACCCTGTAAGTAAGCAAAGAGATGGAGAGGAATTGCTGATCTTTATCAGCAAATGGAATTTCCATATGGAGAATTTTCCATGCTGGCAAAACTCCAGATTTGGAAATACATATATTAGTCTTTTGAATTATTTTAGGTACCTTTTTGGGGTCACTATACTCTTTACACTTCTCTTTAATAAGTTCTCTTCAGAATTCTCAATTGCCTGGAAAAATGATTAACAGTAGGTTTCCTGCTGTTCAGCTCAGTCATTCATGACTTCACCAGATGGTTTTGCTTTTTGGGCCAATGGTGACTTTTCATGTTGTTTTTCCCTCCTTCCCAGGAGCATCCTGCCATTCAGTCAAATTCCAAACTAGTGTCATTCATTCTCAGTCTCATGGCTGGCACATCGAGCAGATGCATCATTTTCATTTTGTGTACCAAGAGCAAACAACTGAGCAGAATATTCTGTTGTTAGAAGCATCCATGCCATTTCAATAATGCATTTTTTTCCTTCAAATATATATATATATATATATA